>JAJOZX010011687.1:0-112500 GCA_023014485.1 Bathynomus jamesi
CCTGTGTATATATATATATACATACAGGGTGTCCCAGAATTAACTATCTATTTCAATGAAATCGGACAAATTTTTAAAAACACACTTTATTTATGTTTATCATGTTTAATATGTGTTAAAAATGTAAAAATTTCTAAATTTTTTTCATAATTTTATTTTCATAATTTTTTCATTATCTGGTCCAATGAAAGACCGTCTGAAGTCATAGAATGGCAAAGACTCTCCAAAAGTTAACGTGTGGCTTGGAATGACCAAATCCAAAATTTATGGCCCATTCTTCTTTGCGGAAGCAACTGTAACAGGTACCGTCTACCTTGATATGCTTCAGCAGTTTCTCGAACCACAGCTTCTTGATGATTGCATTCTTGATAATGTGTTTCAACAAGATGGAGCACCATAAATTTTGGATTTGGTCATTCCAAGCCACACGTTAACTTTGGAGAGTCTCTTTGCCATTCTATGACTTCAGACGGTCTTTCATTGGACCAGATAATGAAAAAATTATGAAAATAAAATTATGACAAAAATTTAGAAATTTATACATTTTTAACACATATTAAACATGATAAACATAAATAAAAGTGTGTGTTTAAAAATTTGTCCGATTTCATTGAAATAGATAGTTAATTCTGGGACACCCTGTATATATATATATATATATATATATATATATATATATATATATATTTTAATATTTTACATATATTGTAGATTTCTAAGTTTTTAAACTGGTAAAAAATAGCTCATACTTTCTAACAATGAAGGCAGTGATGGTCCAATGTAGATATTTTGTTAGTTTTTCGGTTTATTAAACTCTAACTTTGAATCAAATTAAGAAAGTTTGCTGAGGAAATTCTTTTTTAACACAATTATTTTATTGAATCGTCAAAATGGTCTTTTTAACTTGATTCTTACAGAAGTAATTATATAAAAAAAATGCTGTTTCTTCGCCAACATTTTAATGTTACTCCAAATTGTATTATCATTCCTTAAGCAATTTAATTTGTACAAATTACAAAAATTTGTACAAAAATTTGTACAAAACAATTTATATATATATATATATATATATATATATATATATATATATATATATATTTTCCTTTTTCTGGCACTTGATTCCAAAACTACTGATAAAATAGCCTTTCAAAACGAATCAATTTTTCTGTTTGTAAAAATGTTTACCAACAGAAAAGTTGTATAGCTTGTGGTTCCATCCCATGAAAAGGAAAAAGAAACTCCTGCTCTCCACACGTTAAGCTAGATTTTCCAGACTGGCCTTATCACTGACATTATTTACATCTAGGGTTAGGTAAGAGGCCTAGTTAGAAGTAATGAACTGTTAAAGTAGGCCACGATAGTTAAAAACATTAGCTTAGGCTAATCAAATGAGCTAAGTGTTTCCCAACCGGGGGCCATATGGCTCCCTGGGGGCCATGGCACATTTGAAGGGGGCCACAGGAAAATGTTATTTTGTAAAATAGAGTTAAATCTGCATATTACCTACTGAAAATAATGCTTATGGGGGCCACGGGAAAAAATAAGGTTCCTAAGGGGGGCCATAAGCCAAAACGGGTGACGGTGCTAACCTACAGTATGTCTAAACCAGCTGTACCCGAGGTACTTACCAGCACGATCTGAGGCTTAGGTCAAGTAATCATTAGATAAGAAATTGAGTCCACGTCCTAATACCACCTTCAGAAGTTAGCTTACTTTCGTAAGCGGTAATGTTAGTTATAGCCTAGGAGATAAAAAAGGTAACCCCCGACCCTAAAAAAATCTTGCTTCCCCACTTTGTCGGGAGTTGAGTTTTTTTCAAAATCTTTACATAGTTTGAAGTACATTGGGTAATTACCCAAAATTTTAAGTCTATTTATATTTTTATGCATACACTTTTAACTTTCTAAAATGTCGATTATATGTGGTCACTGTGGCGAAAAATATTTTAAGTATGAATTCTTATATACTGTACAGGGTGTCCACAATATCTTGTCACCCTATTAAAATACTAACTGATTTTCGTTTTCCTTTCAGACCCATTTGAAATGTGTGATAGCAGCAACTGTACGGTTGAACAACGCATATTGGCTAGTACCTGGGTCCATGAACGACCATAATGGCAAAACCATTGAAAATATTCGTGCAGGCTTCCAGGACTGATTCAATCGTGCAGCTCCTTTTCGGAGGAGCCGCACGATTGAATCGGTCCTGGAAGCCATTACGTGGTCGCTCATGGACCCAGGTACTAATCAATATGCGTTGTCAATCGTATAGTTGCTGCTATGACACATTTCAAATGGGTCTGGAAGAAAAACGAAAATCAGTTAGTATTTTACTGTGGTGACAAGACATTGTGGACACCCTGTACAGTATATTTAAACTATTCATTTTCAGAATTTTGTTGTTGACGTTCTTTCTTAAGCGAAAAAAATTGCTTAATGTTATGAGCAAACTGATTTTTTAAAAGCTCTTTAAATAGTTTTTAACATAAGGTAAAATTTGTTATAACGAAGTACTATGCTTTAAATAAAAAATTCCTTTATCGTAATTAACGTTTGAAAATAAAGAATTTAGCGTAGTTGCAGTTCACAGTGTAAATAAACAAATAACAAAGGCAACAAAACCGCTGATCAGGTCCGTCCAGAAGCGCTGTAATTTCTCAAAGGAGAACTCCAGTTGGCTGCACAAGCTTTACGTAACGCATTCAGAAGTGTGCAGTACCACCCACTTCCAAAATCGTGTGAACGGGAGGTTTGGAACGAAGTAGTTTTGAACTTCTGTCGGCTTTGTAGGCCTCGATAGTTGGAATATCATATTAAGTCTTGCGCGTGTACGTGTTAATAATGATGACAATAACAAAATAATTATTATTTTATGTTAATATAAAACAAGTTATTTTAGATCGTAAAGCTGATAAAATCGTAAAACCTTTTATATAAAGTACGTAAAAAAGATAATTTTTCTTTTATGCTTCCTTCATATTTTTGGTTAACGAGGCAAT
The DNA here is from genome assembly GCA_023014485.1 of Bathynomus jamesi. NCBI lineage: Eukaryota > Metazoa > Arthropoda > Malacostraca > Isopoda > Cirolanidae > Bathynomus > Bathynomus jamesi. The sequence goes on from JAJOZX010011687.1 coordinate 3,002, forward strand.
TAATGTCAAATAAAGCCATGCTGGATTGACATAGTATAAAACTCGGATTTTTTAAAAGATAAATATGGAGTAAATGAGTGTCGAATTTTTTTTTTTTTTTTTTTACATTGACGTTTGTTATATTCTGACTTTTTTTTTTTTAACCAACTTTATATTTTTATTTGTATATATATGTCATATACGGAATGACGGGCTTAAACAAATGACTTCCTTATGAAGCAGAATATTCGCGTGAAATCTTTGTTGATATGCTCATGCGCGTTATTCCATAGGTATACACACACACACACACACACACACACACGTGTATATATATAGGCTTGACAAAGGTAGATATCGCTGACTGCGCAATATTTGTTAAAGAAGGAAATAAACCAAGCGAAGACGAGGTATCATGGTAAAGCGAATGAAAGCAATGAATCATTGATAAGTTACAAGATGCCACGTTGTGAAGGTTCGTGTGAATTGACAGATTTCACCCGAGGACGAATTGTTGGCCTTTGGGAAGGTTTGTATAGTCAGAGGGATATTTCACGTCGGTTTCTTATTCCACTGTCAACCATTAACAGAGTGATTGTGCAGTTGAAGACAATCAGAAAAATAACAATTGCCCCGCGTTGGAACCATCGAGGTCCATCACAGAGAACGTTACCTGTCCTTAGACGAAGTGCAGAGGTGAACCCACGACAGACTGCTGGTAAATTGGGCGTGCAGGTGGGGTTAGTTCTAGAACTGTCAGAAGATATCTCCACACTATGAGCTATTATTGTAGGGCAGTAAGAACAAAGCCCATGGTAACTCCTCGCAACACTGCTCGTCGCAAGCAGTGGACAACATCGATGAAGAACCGGGACTCTGAGTTTTGGAGACCGTGATATTCACAGACGAGTTCTGATTTACCTCATTTTCGGACAGTGGGAGTGTGTGGGTGTGGAGACGTCCATCACAGAATTCTCATAGAAACACCTGCAGGCTACGCTGGAACACGGAGGTATTTTTGTTGTGGTGTGGGTTGCCATTTGGAGCACGGGACGATCAGAACTGGTGATATGCAACGGAACTGTCAATTCCGTAAACATCCGAATATTTTGGAGGAAGACCCGCTGCCACTTTACGCCAGTGGTAATCTGTCTTCATCACTCGCTGTACTCATGGCAGATGATGCCCTTGCCCACACAGCTCGTGCAACTCGGAGGTGGCACAAAGCCCATGGTATTGCACGCCTACCATGGCCAGGTCAATCACCCGACATGAATCCCATAGATGGCATAGAACGTGTGTGGTACATGCTGGACCGGGCACTGAGGAGACCTCAACCAAAGTCCTCATCCACAATATTTCATGCTGATTCTCCTTCTCTCTCAACGACAAGTACCTTACTTTTATTTACATTAATTTTCAATTTTCCCAAACCTCGATAAATCTTGTACGGCTTTTCTTAACTCATTCTCTGCTTCATCATCATACATCAGATGCCGCAGTTGCCACTCAGTCTCTTCTAAATTCAGACTCTGTCTGTTAGGTTTACCTACTTTTCTATATAAACTTAATACTTGCATTTGTTGGTACTGATAAAGGAATTGTTTCTTTCTTTGATAAAATATAATTTTCCTCATTATTATTATAGAAATAAAAAAAAAAAATCCTTGTAATGTCTCATTAAGATGTCTTGCTCCCTTTTGCAATACTGACAGAAGTTAGCATTCTAAAATGTATACCAGTCTTGGAAATGCGAGGAATTCCTCTCTGTACCCAAAGCCATTGCATTGTTGGAAGAAAACAACAAAATTTTCAGTTCTGATAACAGTCAAAGGATTTCTCGCTTCGAATAAAAATAATATGAAAGCAAAATACTGAAAACCTTTTCACCTTTTGTGTAAATACTTTACATATTCGTATGACATCGTTTCTCAGTTATCCAATAACATATAAAAACGCTTCTGAAAAGTTTCGACTACAAGATATGTATGAAGGGTGACAATTGCATTTTAAAAAGGGGCCAAATTTCTTTGGCTATATATATATATATATATATATATATATATATATATATAATAAACAGGAACACCAGAGAAAATACAAACATCCTTCAAGGTTTAATAGTACCAACGTTTCGGAATGCACTAATTCCATCTTCAGGGCTAAAACAATAAAATTCCAAATCACATACAAAATACAAATTGCTTAATAACAATTTAAAATAAACTTAAAAAATTATAAAAAGTAGCTAAGAAAATGTAAAACATTAAAACTAAAAGGTAAATAAATGTGAAGTTAAAAAGTTAAAATTATAAAAAAGTAAAAGCATTAAAACTGAAATGTAAATAAAATAAACTAGTACCTTAACCAAAACATAGCAGATCTATCGATGATTCGTCAGAATTTAGGTCTGGTTTTAGTTTATAAATAAACAGAGACTCCATAATTTTAAGCTTAAGGTCAGAGCTTCCAGCAGCAAGTACGGTGAAATTAGACTGTGAAATTGGGTGGTTATTGTTGTGCGAGTGATTACGTATGAGAGAATTAGGTGGTTTGCCAAGGGGTAAATTTGTACGGACCGATTTACCGAGATGTTCGTAAATACGAGATTTTAAATGTCTTTTAGTTTTACCTATATATGACCCCATACAGTGGTCACACTTGTATTGATAAACTATAGATGACTTAAGAAGTGTAGGAATAACATCCTTGTATTTAAATAAATGGTAAATCGATTTAGACGGGGTGAATATAATTTTTATACACAGTTGTGGGTAGAATTCCTTGAGCAATTTTAAAAGTTTATTTCTAATGTTAAAACTTGAGGTTCCCATATAGGGCAAAGTGAAATACAGGATATCTTTGGGGACTGTAATTAAGTCTCTAGTTGTAGGGCTTATTAGTCTATTTAAGGTTCTGCCTATTGTAGTCTCCACCAGTCTAGAAGGGAAATTATTCTTGGCAAGGAGTTTTCGGATGAAATCTAGTTCATCGTGTAGTTTGAAGTAATCTGAACAGATATTGAAAGCTCTATTGGTCAGAGTCGAGATTAAATTTCGTTTGAAACCTAAAGGGATAAAGGAAGAAAAGTTCGTAGTAAGATTGGTGAATGTCGGCTTTCGGTAAACGGAAGTTTCAAAAGAGGAATTAGTTTTTATTATCTTAATGTCCAAAAAGGACAGAGAGCTATTAGATTCAACTTCTGAAGTAAATTGAATGTTAGGGTGCTTAGAATTAAGGTAATTACGAAACAAAGGGATATGGTCTGGTGATTTAAACAGGAGAAAAGTGTCATCAATATATCTTCTATAAAAAACCGGTTTAAAGTTGGAAGGACACTCATTCAACCATTTGACTTCATGATGACACAGAAACGCGTTAGCTAAGGTGGGACCAAGAGGCAGACCCATTTGAACACCTTCAGTCTGTTTAAAATATTCACCGTTGAATATAAATATAAGGTCTTCCACGGAAAATTTTAGTAGTTCTTTCATTTGGCCTCTATTAAAACCCTGCACAGTATCAACTTCAGAAGTTGAATCTAATAGCTCTCTGTCCTTTTTGGACATTAAGATAATAAAAACTAATTCCTCTTTTGAAACTTCCGTTTACCGAAAGCCGACATTCACCAATCTTACTACGAACTTTTCTTCCTTTATCCCTTTAGGTTTCAAACGAAATTTAATCTCGACTCTGACCAATAGAGCTTTCAATATCTGTTCAGATTACTTCAAACTACACGATGAACTAGATTTCATCCGAAAACTCCTTGCCAAGAATAATTTCCCTTCTAGACTGGTGGAGACTACAATAGGCAGAACCTTAAATAGACTAATAAGCCCTACAACTAGAGACTTAATTACAGTCCCCAAAGATATCCTGTATTTCACTTTGCCCTATATGGGAACCTCAAGTTTTAACATTAGAAATAAACTTTTAAAATTGCTCAAGGAATTCTACCCACAACTGTGTATAAAAATTATATTCACCCCGTCTAAATCGATTTACCATTTATTTAAATACAAGGATGTTATTCCTACACTTCTTAAGTCATCTATAGTTTATCAATACAAGTGTGACCACTGTATGGGGTCATATATAGGTAAAACTAAAAGACATTTAAAATCTCGTATTTACGAACATCTCGGTAAATCGGTCCGTACAAATTTACCCCTTGGCAAACCACCTAATTCTCTCATACGTAATCACTCGCACAACAATAACCACCCAATTTCACAGTCTAATTTCACCGTACTTGCTGCTGGAAGCTCTGACCTTAAGCTTAAAATTATGGAGTCTCTGTTTATTTATAAACTAAAACCAGACCTAAATTCTGACGAATCATCGATAGATCTGCTATGTTTTGGTTAAGGTACTAGTTTATTTTATTTACATTTCAGTTTTAATGCTTTTACTTTTTTATAATTTTAACTTTTTAACTTCATATTTATTTACCTTTTAGTTTTAATGTTTTACATTTTCTTAGCTACTTTTTAGAATTTTTTAAGTTTATTTTAAATTATTAAGCAATTTGTATTTTGTATGTGATTTGGAATTTTATTGTTTTAGCCCTGAAGATGGAATTAGTGCATTCCGAAACGTTGGTACTATTAAACCTTGAAGGATGTTTGTATTTTCTCTGGTGTTCCTGTTTATTATTAAACTGCGTTTTCCGCGCCATCAATCAATAGCCGATATATATATATATATATTCCTATTATATATATATATTCCTATTATATATATATATATATATATATATATATAAAATAGGAATATAAAGACGAGAGATACGACTCTCAACATTTATTGGTCAAACGTTTCGGTCCACCCAGGGGCCATCTTCAGTGACTAAATGAAAGCATCAAAACAAAAAAAAATCAATAATATAACTAACGAAACAAAAGCAAAGAAATGTAAGATAAATATACTGTACATAGTTATAAAACCTAATACAATAAGCAAAATAGTTAAAAAATAGCTTAAAAAAATTATCTGGATTGTAAGACAATAAAACAATAAAAGTCAAACCCATTAAAGATAAAACAACAGAAACTAAAATTTAAAAGGACTAACCTGGATAGTAAGAGTTGTAAATGACAACTGAAGAGAAAGGAAAGGAGTAAGAACCTAAATTAGTGCGTTAGTTGTGTTGAAAAGGTGTTGGTTGGTTGATTATGAAGTATGTAATTTTATCGAGGAAAGGCTGTCGTTTAATTCTGGATTTAATTTCCTGATAAAGAGGAATTCTAAAATTTTGAGATCAAGCGAATTAGAAGCAGACGACAAAATTGTAAAGGAGTCCTGGGAGCACGGGTGGTCATGGATCTCTGAATGATGCCGAATAGCGGAGGATTCAGGAGTGGAAAGAGGGCGAGAAGTTCGATAAGAAAGACCCAAATTATCTTAAATTTTTTTTGCTTTTGTTTCTTCTTTAGTTATATTATTGATTTTTTTTGTTTTGATGCTTTCATTTAGTCAGTGAAGATGGCCCCTGAGTGGACCGAAACGCCAATAAATGTTGAGAGTCGTATCTCTTGTCTTTATATTCTTATTGAGGATAAGATTCCCGAAGAACACTTCTATTGTAACTGCATATATAACTGCAGTTATATATATATATATATATATATATATATATATATATATATATATATATATATATATATATATATAAGGAAGCATTTATTTTAATTTTGTATTCCAAATTCACAATTGTAGAAATTTATACTTTTGCTGTTCCATCGGGCTACATCGTGATCATGCTGTTACATCGCTTCCCGTGAGGTCAGCGAAGTTAAGCGACGTTGGAACTGCTAAGTAGTTGTGTGGATGGCCGTCTTTGCATCCAGATGATGTATCGACCCTTGTTTCAGATTTCACCTTAATTCAAAGTATAAAATCTCGTAAAACCAGTTGCTTAAAATTTATTTCTGAACAGAATCGATCAGGCTAATTGTCGTTAACTCATTGTTATTAAATTTACGATTAATACTCCGTTGTAACAGCCAAGGAGGGACGAGGTCATACGACGGAAAGGAACATACATCATCTTCAAAGATAATACGTTCATCTTAAGTGTAAATTCTGATCTACTTATTTAAGAAAGGTCTTTCACTCTATTTAACAGATAATGAAATTCAAGGAGGATTTCTTTCTAAGTTCTTATTAGTCAAAAATAGTCCTTTGTTCATTTTAATGTCGACAGTTGTCGAACATTATTCGAACCTAATTTCTTTCGGTAAAAAAGTTTTCAAATCTTTTTAATTTGTATAAAAAGATTTTCAGTTTTCATTGTTAAATACCTCTCTAATTGTTAAATACCTCTCTAACTTTGTGTGAGGAAATAATTACCTCTTTTATCATATATTACGTGATAGACGAGAAAAAATCAAATTGATTCGAGTTCATCAACATTTTTACATGTATATATGTGTACGTATGTTTGTGTACGTACGTATCTTTGGGCTATGTTGTCACCAAATTGCAACACTGCTTCCCGTTCGATCAGCGAGGTTAAGCTATGTTAGGTCTTGATCAATAGTTGCACGGGTGACCATTCTCTGCGTTCAGATGATGTACAGGCTTGTGGTTCTGATTCCAGGTAAAGATGTAGGTCTCCTTCGTCACATGACCTTTGCCGTTACAAAGGAGACTAAACCCCATATGTTTTATATATATATATATATATATATATATATATATATATATATATATATAATGCAAACCCACAAGAAAAAAAAAATATTCTAAGGCCTTTCCTGATGAGGTGTATTGTTGAATACACGAAAGGACTTGGAACAATTTTTTCTTTTTCCTCGGTGATGTTGTGGTTGGCGTCGCTGACTACGAATCCATCGGACCCGGGACCGAGACCCGGTGACGGCAGGCGGCGCGCAGCAAAACACAACTGTTCATCCTTCCATACAATAAAAAAAAAATTGGTTGATAGATAAATGGGTACCCTGGGTAGCCTAGTGGTTAAGACGCTGGGCTGCTGGTGGGGTGTAGTTCGGATTTCACGTTAAACTGTAGGTCTAAGGTGGTATGACAAGCTTGACCTTCGTCAGAATGAACAGTTCGGGCGGAAGCAAAACCAAGGTTAACCAACGTTATATATGTTGCAGGGAATCTGTGTAACTTGGGATTTCATGAAATCCCTAAAATGTTCAGGAATTTCATATAAGGTTAAGACGTGATATTTTCGTTAGTTTTAAACGAAAGTATCATGACTTAACCTAACCAATCGTCAAGGGCGTACAGTTGACCTAACCGGGCATTCAATAATTTTCCCGTAGGTTTAAAGAAAATATCACGACTTAACCTCGCATGAAATCCTGAACATTTTAGGGATTTCCTAAAATCCCTAGTTACACAGATTCCCTGTCACATATATTAGCTACGATCACATTCTTTTTTGTTGGGATACAAACTCTAAATATTAAATATGTTTCTATTAAATATTGACAATGAGTTTTAGATGTGTTGTTGTTTTGCACATTTTTTTTATTTTTATCTTTCCATTTATTACTCTTATTTTTTGTTTTTGTTTTGTTTTTGTTTTGACAAAAATAATTATTTATCATTTACGTAATTGGCGTGTAAGGGAATGGGGACGGTGGAAAAGATTGGATTAGAAAATAGGATAAGATATATTATGGTTTGTATGATTTGATGAATGTCTCTTTAGGTTTTCTCTGGAAACCTTTTAACGTGTCGGATTCCTTTGTCTCCTGATGGAGGTTGTTTTGGGTGTCAGGTCCTGATGAGCATAAAGGTGTTGTTGCGCAATCGAGGGTGTAATTTGGCTTTCTAATGCCCGTATTTGATTGTCTTGTGTCGAAACTCTTTTGGGTTTGCTGAGCTAATATCTTATTTTGAATGATTTCTGGTGCAATATTATTGACAATTTGATATACCGGGTGCGGCAAAAGTAACGCCCTTTTAATAATTGTATCATTTTTTTTAAGGTGTATTGAGCCAACCACAAAATTAATTAAATTCCAGTTATTTTTTAGTTTTTACTGAGAAAGTACTTATTATTTTTCTTAAAATGTTGTATTTTTCTTAAAAACCTTATTATTCTCTTAAAATGCTGTAATTATATCTAGTGTAGGATAATAATAATGACGGATAATAACAGAAATTGAGAAATGTATTACTAATAATAATGCTACGGATCGTCATGATTGGCTTTTAATATAATGATTTTTATCGTATGAATATGATTTTTACTTACTTATAATGATATTTGTTATGTCGAACTTATACTGCACTGCAAATTTCAACGGTTTTTCTATAATGAATTTCGTTTAACTGCATAGAATGCCCGTCTGACTCGGCAGTGTATGTCTGCTTAGGTCTAACGTATGGGAAGCCGAAACACGAAATAGATTTTTTATGAGTTTATTCAATTAAAGCTCTGAAACATGGTGATTAAGGGTGGGGCGAATTAAGATGGTTACGCTGAAAGAAAGAGAGGTTAAGTCGACCTAAACCGACTATAATTAACCGAATTTACATTAAAAAGTACTATGAAATACATTGCATCCTACGATCACAAATCTCGGCGAAAATCTGTTTGAAAATGAGTAAATTATAAAACTAACTATTCTCGGCTTACCAATTGGGATTTTAAATTCTCTCTCTCTCTCTCTCTCTCTCTCTCTCTCTCTCTCTCTCTCTCTCAGGCTGCTGTGGAAGTTGCCCCCTCGTTGGTGAGGGGCTCTTCAACTCCCGACAGCCCTGGCTGTTGGGGAAACGGGTCGTGCTAGGGGGCGGTCAGAATAGGGAAGGCTCCCTCCGTGCAATGCTTTTTAATGTTAGGTCGATTAGGAATAAGTTTTGCGAGCTACGAGCGCTCTTAGCATCAGAATACTGTACCAGGATATCGTTGCTATCACCGAGTCGTGGATTCATACTGATCGTAGAGACAACGTTGGGGAGGTCGAAATTCCCAGGTATAGAATGTTTCTCAAAGACCGCACCCGTGGGGAGGGGGGAGGGGTACCTAATATACGTGAGGGACACGTTGAGTGCGGTTGACTGCCAGTTCCGATCGGAACGAGAGCTGCTTGGCGTCGATCTGAACGTGGGAGGGACGAACTATAGATTAATCTTGGTGTACAGACCTCCGCATCTCCTCCTCGAGGAGGATACGGCCCTGTACACCGAACTCCGTAGCTTGCTAGGGGATAGGGTGTGTGTAGTTTTAGGAGACTTCAACTGTCGCGGCATAAAGTGGGAAGACAGGACTGCTGATGCTGAAGGGAGGAAGCTAGTTGACTTTGCTGATGAGAACTTCCTCACTCAGTGGGTCAATGAGCCTACACGAGGCGAAAGCGTTCTAGACTTAGTATTCACGACCGAAGACAACCTCGTCACTGGCCTCACCGTTGACGAATCGTTGGGTGGGAGTGATCACTGTCTGATTAGGTTCCGTGTGTGCGTCCCTCGGGTGAAGCGTAGTAACTCGAGAAGCAGTAAGCTCGATCTACAGCGGGCGGACTTTGTTAGCCTCAGGGATAGCGTAGGTGAGATGAGGTTAGAGGTCGGCGGTGACGTTGAGGGAGTGTGGAGTGCATTCCGGGACGAGTTTATGGTGCTGCAGTCTGCTGCCATACCCTCAAAACCGGTCACCCCTGCTTCAACGCAGCCTAAGTGGTTCAGTCGTGACATCGCTTCGGCTATCCGAAATAGGAAAGCTGCGTATAGGAGGGCAAAGGCCAATCGTTCCCATGAGGACACTGAGGCGTATGTCCGCCTGTGTAGGGAAGTGAAGGCGAAGGTTAGGCTAACGAAACGTAACGAAGAACTACGGGTGGCAAGCCTCTGCAAGAGGAACCTTAAGGAGTTCTTCAGTTATGTTAATAGTAGAAAGCCCAGTAGAAGCATGATAGGCCCGTTAAAGGCCCCAGCGGCGTTCTGCGGAGCTCCGACGCGGACATCGCTAATGTGCTTAATGAGTGCTTTGCGGGAGTGTTCACCAGGGAGGACACCCCCCGTGTCATCCCCGAGCCAGGCGTCAGGCACGAAGGTGCTGGTCTGGATAGTGTTCGGTGTACTGCGACAGTCGTTGCCGATAGAATAGACAAACTGAGCGCGTTTAAGGCTCCTGGGCCAGACCAGTTCCTCTCCAGAGTGTTGCGGGAGGTGCGCCACCAGGTGGCTCCCCACCTGGCTACAGTCTTCAACAAATCGTTGGAGACGGGCCAGGTGCCTGGTGACTGGAGGGAAAACAACGTGACCCCTATTTTTAAGAAAGGGGGTCACGAAAGTCCAGGGAACTATCGTCCTATAAGTCTCACTTCGGTTGTAGGTAAATTATTAGAGGGGATAATAGCGGATAGGATCGTTGACCATCTCGATTCTTACAAGCTGCTTGGGGACTCCCAATATGGGTTTAGACGGCATAGGTCGTGTCTCGCCAACTTGCTCGAGTTTTTCCACGTCATGTTGAGTGAGTATGATAAAAGTAGGGCGATTGATATACTTTATCTCGACTTTCAGAAAGCCTTTGATGAGGTACCTCACCGCCAGCTAATGGCGAAAGTCCGCGCGCTGGGTATCGGTGGGGAAGTACGTAGGACTGTCGTAGGTGGATTGAAAACTGGCTGAAGAATAGGCGGCAGGGAGTTGTAATTAAAGGGGTTAGTTCGGGTTGGGCCTCGGTCACTAGTGGGGTTCCTCAGAGTTCCGTTTTGGGGCCACTGTTGTTTATCATTTACATAAATGATAGCATCGTCAGTCGAATCTTCAAATTCGCTGATGACACGAAGCTTGGGGCCAATGTTGGGACGCCCGAAGCGATCGAGCAACTGCGAGTGGTCCGAAAAATGGCAAATGCCGTTTAACTTGGGTAAATGCAAAGTGATGCACATTGGCTACGCCAATCCAAAGTCGGACTACTCGATGTTGGGGAGTAATATCGAGGCGACTGATTTGGAAAGGGACTTGGGTGTGCTAATTAGCAGCGACCTTAAGTTTACGAAATAGTGCGTAGAGGTGGAAAAGAAAGCCCAGAAGCTGTTGGGTTATATCAGGAGGCAATTTCAGTTTCGGAACAAGGAGATTGCGCTCTCTCTGTACAATTCCCTGGTTCGGCCGCACTTAGAGTATGCTGTGCAGTTCCGGTCGCCCACCCTCAAGAAAGATATTGAGAGGCTGGAGCGAGTGCAGGCGAGGGCCACAAAGTTAATCCCTTCCGTTAGGTATGTGGGCTACAATCGACGCTTACGCGCCCTGAACTTGTTTTCACTGGAAACTCGGAGGCTGCGCAGTCAACTCATCGAGGTTTTCAAGTTCTTACGTGGGTTCAACAATGTCGATTTTAGAAGCATGTTTAGTTTAAATGATAACCCAACTCGCAACAATGGTTGGAAGTTGGATTTGAAACGGTTACGACTAGTGTGTGTGGGAATTACTTTACGTATAAGATCTGTGACACGTGGAACAGGTTACTTTCAGAAGTTGTGAACAGTTCCTCTGTGGATCATTTCAAAAAAAGGTTAGACCGAATCTTGCACACTATTTGATGGTGTAGAAAATTTTCCGTGGCACCCGTTGCCATTGGTACCTCCTCGGTATGGGCCGCAAGACCTTTTGAGGTACTACTTTTCCTTGTAACTCTCTCTCTCTCTCTCTCTCTCTCTCTCTCTCAATATAAAACCTTTCTAATTAATATTCACGTCAAATTGCATTAATTCAATTTATTACAGAATACTACTAATAATAACTAAAAAATCTAACAAGAATTGAAATAATAGCAATAATTCGGAAAACCAATCGCAAAATGCATATTTCTCATTTCTTTTAAATTATGATTGCATCTGTTATAAATATATATATATATATATGTTCGTTCTATCAATATATCCTTTCAATTTCTGATTGGAAAACCTCGTAATTTTACTGTGGATGTCATTTCATTTGGTTTTGAATTTTAGTATGAGTACATATTAAATAAGGAGCTGAAGGCATCTTCTTTGTCATTTACATTCAGAAGTTTTTACTGCAACAAATAATTCGTTGAATTATAATCGTTGAAATTTTCATTTTTACCGTAAAATTTATAGGAAAAACCGTACATAAAATAAATAAAAAAGTTTTAATCGTAATAATAATAAACGAGTCTTCAAATGAACGAATTCGGGACTCTTTCAGCGGTTACAGACGGGTGTTCGCTATTTTTCATTCAATGGCGGAACTTTGGAGCACAAATGGCTTGTAACGAAGTATGAATTCGCTTCTTTCGAATTTAAAGTGCGAACAAAAGAACATTTTGAACAATTGCATTAAGTTAATTGCAAAATGTAAGAAGGAAATCTCAGTTTTCTTTAATCTTCATCAATATTTTTTGGGGATCATTTGCGTAACTGCGAATTATACGAATTGTTGTGCTGAAAATTTAAAATATATCGATATACTTTATCATTACTGAATGTGAAATAAATACTTCAGTTTTTCACTATATACACACACTATATGTATATATATATATACACACTGTATAGTAGAATTATATGTATATATATATATATATATACACACTGTATAGTAGAATCTCTCTTATCCATAATGGTCTGGAACAAGGGTGTTCCGGATAAATGATAGTTCTGGTTAATGGATATCGCGTAAGTTGTTACAAAACATAATTCGTCCCCCCCCCCCCAATAAGGATTAATAAACACGGGTATTAAACACTTTATACACATGTACTGTATATAAAAATAAACAAATCAAATAAATATGTACTGTAATAAAGCGTTGCATTGTATGTGTTATAGGCATATAATTATTAGAAAGGAATAAAAACCGAAGACGTCGATTCCTCGTCATTACAAACGAGTGTGTTCCGTGGCAAACATCCCCAGAATAACCCTGTCTCGTCAGCGTTGTAAAATTTGCTCGGTAGTAACGTCGTTCGGTAATCTTATGGGTCAGCTGACAACTTTTCATCACTCGTTTTGAGGTGACCGATACCATGGCGATTGTTAAATTTTTGCAGCCATCCAGTAAAGTAGTAGTAGTCACGTTCAATTTTCATTTCAATGTGATATGCCTTGGCCTTCTCCATTAACATCAGCACAGACACAGATGCACCTTGGCAACGACGCTGCCAAAACCACTCGTACAGAACGTTATTCAGACCCTTGCTTTGTGGGCCACGTAATGTTTTGCGTTTAGTCATTCCCTTGACTGAGTCGCTTTCTGTGTAAAACTTGAGAATCTTGTCTTGTTTGGCCCCTCAAGTCATAGATGGTCGATTGCCCATAGTCTTCTTTGAGCTGAGCGACACTTACACCGTGATCGAGTTTTTTCAATAACTTCAACTTTGCTGGTTGCTTAGCACATTCCTCTGCCATTTCGTGCCACCGCTTGCTTTCCAGCACACATCTTCTTGGCCCCGACTCTTTCACTACTCTCGGCAGATAATGGTCTTTTACCACTCTTACTGCCGCTACTGTTATTGTCACCATCACTAAGCACCCATAATAGGGGTATAAGAACGTTTTGGATTGCCATTATTGCGAAATGATCAAGAAAAATGCGCTGCTTGACTCGCGTGCGGCTTACAAATAACCAGGGTGCGTCTACTACCAACCGCAGCGCCGCATGGTGGAACGGCGGCTACCGAAACTACGGCGGCGATTCCGAATGGTTAATGATTTTCTGGATAATTAATCGGTCACGGGTGAGAGGCCATGATTTTTCCGTATAATGGGAATTTCCGTTGTTTGGATTTCCGGATAAAAGAGGTTCAATTGTATATACAGGGTGTCCCATAAGTCCGGTCTCAGGAAAATGTATTTTAAATTAAATTTACAAAAGTAATGCATTAGAACTAAAACAAATGTTCAAATTGATGTCTTGTTTTGGGAACTCTTTTTGGCTAATATGGAAAGGAGTTACACTCGTAAGGAAAAGGCGGATCCCTTTTCCTCACGAGTGTAACTCACTTCCATATTAGCCATTGCGTGTTATTCTACCTGCAACAAAAAAAGGTTCCGCAACCAAAACAAGGTTCCAAAACAAGACATCAGTTTGAACACTTGTTTTAGTTCTAATGTATAACATTTGTAAATTTAATTTAAAATAAATTTTCCTATGAGACCGGACTTATGGAACACCCTGTAGAATATGATCACGGAAATTCCATCACTTTTGTAAACAATAGTTCAGTGCCCAGCAATTTTAAAAAATTTGTTCAAATAGTTAGTTATAATCATGAACCCTTAACTTTAATTAACGTTATTAGTAACTAACCGGGATCATATATAAAATATATAGGAGAGCAAAGTAAACCGTAGTGTCTACCACCGACTTAATACGTTTGTTATAAATGTCCTCTTTCGCAAAATGGGCAAATTTGGTCAAATACCGCTACCAAGATAACAGCGTTTAGTAACATTAATGATAGTAATGGGAAGAAGACTACGAGAGCAATAGTAAGAACGAAATTGAAGTTAATAATGAAGTCATTAAGTCATTGGACTGGGGGGGAGGACTAGCAAAAATCCTTTTTTTTTCTACTATGCATATACGAGGTGTGTTCAAAAAATTGCCGGACTGATCCCACAAAAACTTTCTGGTAACACGATCTGACTGATGTTTTCCCCTTCAAGTAGTCTCCTTGTACAGCTATACATCGCTCCCAACGGCGTTTCCACTTTTGAAAGCATTCGTGGTAGGCCGTATTCCTGACCGCCTTCAGTTCGTTTGTTGCATTTTGAATAATTTCTTCCACACTTTGAAATCTTCGATCTTTCAATGCAAATTTAAGTTTGGGGAAAAGAAAAAGTCTGCCGGGGACAGATCTGGAGAATACGGGGGCTGGGAACGACTACGACGTTGTGCTTCGCCAGGTACTGCTGAATTGACAACGCTGTGTGTATGGACGCATTGTCATGGTGTAACATCCACGTTCCTGCTTTCCAACTTTCAGGCCGTTTTCTCCTTACTGCGTCTAGCACGCGCTTCAGTATTTAAAATAAAATTGTTGGTTAAATGTTTGACCTCTAAGGACAAATTCGTAATGAACGAGTCCGTATTAATCGAAAAAAACGACAGCATTGCCCTCACATTCGATCGGGTTTGCCGTGCTTTTTTCGGTCTCGGGGACATCGCGCACTTCCATTGCGATAACTGCTGTTTTGTTTCAACGTCATACCCATACACCCACGTCTCGTCACCCGTAACGATGTTTCTGAGAAAATTTTCATCAAGATTGGCACGTTGAAGGAGGTCTTCAGACACAACAACACGTTGCTCTTTCTAGTCGGCAGTCAAGAGTCTTGGCGCAAATTTGGCTGACACACGACGCATTCCCCAAATTCTCTTTGAGTATCGTGTGGCATAATTTTATCGAAATGTCCATTTCGTCCGCAACTTCCCTCACTGTCAGTCTACGGTTCCCTCGAATCATTTCACGAATACGAGCAACAGTGTCATCAGTTCCTGAAGTGGAAGGTCGTCCCACCCTTGCATCGTCGTCCATCGACGTTCGGCATTCCTTAAAGCGCTTGTGTCACTCAAAAGTGGTTGTCCGGCTTAAGGCGTCATTACCAAATGCTGTGTTCAGCATGGCATGGGTTTCGGAAGCAGTCTTGCCCAGCTTAACGCAAAATATTATGCACACACGTTGTTCTTCAACAGTAGCCATTATTCAAAAGCACAAATGCGACAAAACGCACAAAATGACTTCACAAAACAGTAAATATCGAGAGAACAAAATACGATATCAACAAGCGGTAACCGTCTTTAGACACAGATTGAGTCACACTACAACATGCATTACATGACGCGCATGCAGCATAACCAGCTGGGGAACTTTTTGAACACACCTCGAATACACTCGTGCATATATTACATTTTACATTGTGTTCATGTTATGGCCCTTTTTTCTTGATATTTGGTGTTATTCTCTCTCTCTCTCTCTCTCTCACACACACACACACACACACACACACACACACACACACACACACACACACACACACACACTGTTTTCTCTCCCGATATGTAGCCCTATTACTGTTGTTTTGTAAAGAGAAATTATTCTTGTGACGTAAAATGATAACGTATACCCTGATTGACTTCATGAAAGTTATTAAGTATAGCTCTCGGAGAACTAACCTAATTTATGGCAATTTGTGTATTAAAATACAACATTTACGCAATTATTAACGCTAAAGGGCTTAATTACTGTATGTTGCCACTTCGCAAAGGGTAGCAGGGGCATGAATGAACGGCATACGTATTCTTACGTTATTACATGTTCAAAGCGTCTGTTAATAGTTTTTGAATTTAGGGATTAGGCGATATATCCTTTTAGGAGGATTGATAAAATTGATAAAAGTCTATGCGAAGAAATTTTCATGGATAAAACATAACGCGAACAAAGGGAAAAAAGATTAAGTTTCCATTACGACTAATTTCTCTTCCACTTATCAAAGGATGCGAAGGAAAAATGTATTGCGAGGCGAACGTATAATTAATGGTATTCTCTTTCACCAAAAACTTTATAAAACGGGTCGAGCACCGTGTTTATTGTAAACTAAATATATTGTGTAGAACGAAAGGGTTTAAAAGCCTGTTAGCATTTTTCCTTATCTTTCGCTTTGTTAATTATATTATTGTTAGAGCGAAATCTAAATGAGATTTGCCTCTGTTTTGTGTTTGAAGTTTTTGTGTTTGAAGCTTTTCTGTGCAAGAATTTGTCCGTATACAGTAGCGTCCCACCAAAGAATTGGGCCGCGTAAGCGCTTCGATTTTTTACCATCTTTAAAACGGCGTAGTATAATTTTATGTCCTAATTTCATTAAAAAAAAAAGTAATCTAAAATAGGTTAAAATGTTTCACTTCAAACCAAAGAATTTGTACATGTTTTTGTCAGTCTTCGCAAGGTATTTTCTAAACACTTAGCAGAATTGTCACAAAGGAAAAATGCATTATATATATATATATATATATATATATATATATATATATATAATATATTAATATATATATCGTAAAGAACGACGCTTGTATAGGAGATATTCCGCGCAAGACGAGAGAGAGAGAACGGAACAAATGAAAAAATGAGGTATACAAGCGTCGTTCTTTACGTTATTTATACTGCGTGTTCTTTGCAGTTGAATGTATATAATGTTACGGCATGCGGGAGGTGCCCCCTTGGGGCATTGGTTTCTGCGAGTATGTAGAAGAATTACGGCATTTGGAAGAGTGAGGTCCATGGTGTAATGGTATCGCGTCTGACCGGCAATCGGAAGATCCCGGGTTCGATTCCCAGGTGGTTACCTCATTTTTCATTTGTTCCGTTCTCTCTCTCTCGTCTTGCGCGGAATATCTCCTATACAAGCGTCGTTCTTTACGTTATTTATACTGCGTGTTCTTTGCAGTTGAATGTATATATATATATATACAGGGTGTACACAAATTATCTTTACAACTTCTCTCTCAAATAAAAATATTAGGAAACGAGGTACACATACTGTTTTTGCGCCATCTGTGAGAGAAAGTAATAAAGTTTCACGTGGTAGTTGTCAGATGTCAGATTATTGCATAGGGTCAGTGCTGTGCTCGTTACTTTATAAATGTAATGCCGTTACCGTTACTACAGTCTAAATGTAACGCCGTTATCGTTACAGTTACCATTTTTAAAAAGTAACGAATAACGGCACCGTTACTCGTTACCGTTACTTTTAATGAAATGTAAGTATATTATATATATGCATAGGTATATTATAATTTATATATAAATAAAATATTATATTATATAAACATTCGCTTGTGTGTTGGTTTGTATCCACTGATTAATGCATAGGCTATGAAGTCTGTGCATGCCTTCATTGCGTTGTTATGCCTTAAGTTATAAGGCCTAATATTAAAAAAAAAAATGAAACAACATTACTGCAAGATTTATTAATAGGAATTGCAACATAACACAGGATGTAGCATACTATTGATATTAATTTACTAATGCTAGAATATACCAGGAAAGTTTAGTTTTGCAAAACAATAATACGAAATACTAAAGAAATGAATCAAATGAGTTATTGTGCATGGCAATGATAATTGAACTTTATTAGCTAAATATACAAACTTAAGAACTATTATTCTAAAGATCTTTATTGGCCTTTAAGAAAACAAGCTTCTCAAAAGTTGCATCTAAGAGCGATCCTCGTTTCGGACGCAGTATATCCTTCCCTACTGAAAAAAACCCGCTCAACAGCGGCACTAGATGGTATAGGAGTGTTAAGTTTAATAAACATATTTTTAAAGTTAGTGGATGGGAAGGATGCAGAGCTAACGTGCCGTGAAGGCCCAGATGAGAGGAATGGCGAAACCTCTGTTGAACCTCGGTCCCTCCCTGTTCCAGGGTTCTTCGCCTTTTTACTTTGACAGTGCTGTCAGTGTAGGGAGAGAGGGTGGATCGGGGTAGGCTGCCAGCATGCCAACGGCCAACATGCACTCCTCGCTCATAATGAAGGGACAAATTTTTAACGGTTAATGAATAATGAGTGAGGATCGAAAGAAACTAATTGCGAGTTACGATAAAAAAGTAACGAGTAACGACTAACGAATGTATTTCCCTAAAAAAGTAACGTCGTTACTGAAAGAGTTACTTGATTTGAAATGTAACGCCGTTACCTCTACCGTTACTAAAATGTACCGCGTTACGTAACGGCCGTTACTTGTAACGCGTTTACTGCCCAGCTCTGTAAGGTAGGTGTACAACAAATTAAGAAATTGGTACGAAATTCTCCTAACATGCATTTCCCAAATCGGTGGATTGGCCGTGGGGGGCCCATCTCTTGGCGGTCAGATCACCAGACATAACACCCTGTGACTTTTTTCTATGGGGTTATGTAAAAGACTGCGTGTACATAGCTCTAGTGGCCAACATCGATGATTTAAAGACCAGAATTGCTGTTGCAAGAGTTGACGTTGAAATGTTGCAGCGTACATGGATGGAGATAGAATACCGTTTGGACGTCTTACGTCTGACAAATGGTGCCCATGTTGAATGTATTGAGATTATGTGAAACTTTATTACTTTCTCTCACAGTGGCGCCAAAACGGATGTGTACCTCGTTTCCTAATATTTTTATTTGAGAGAGAAGTTGTAAGATAATTTGTGCACACCCTGTATATATACTGAGAGAGAGAGAGAGAGAGAATTTCAATTGCAATTTACAAACACTTAGTCTGCGAGTTTATTTTATTTCACGTCAGTAACAATTCATTCCATTCAGTGAGTCCAAAATTTGATTTTTCTGTAAAACGGAAATTCAAAAATTTTCATTCGCGAAAACATTTTGTTGGCGCGAAAAACTATTTTTCATTTATTTATTCATTTATTTTTGATGTTTTTATTCTTTGTATTTATCTGCGTATACACTTCGTATATAAAATGGAAAAAATTGCTAAAACTACTACTAACTAAAACTAACTAACTAACTATATATAATATATATATATATAGTGTATGTATGTATGTATGTATGTATTTGCGAGATGTTTACACTAAACTTTGAAGCGAAAGCTCTCGCATATTTTATCTGTTAATTCTACATAGCAAATCGAGACTCGAGAAATTCACAGATTGCAAATACTTGTATTTGTATGTGAAATGTCAGGAGAGGAGCCTTACCTTACAACCTTACAACCTTACAAAGGTTCCGCGCGATGATTTCTCATTTCGCGAAGGTCAAGCTTGTCGCCCCTCCTCTCGAGTTGGCCTGGTGAAGTAGTGAGTTGGATTCTTGCGCTCGTCCACCTCACATAGCCAGGTACGCCCGGCTCATCGGAGATTGTTCTGAGCCAGGCGTCTAGTCTTCTTTTGAAGATTTCCACTGCAACTCCCTTCGTGTTTCTTAGGTCTTTGGGCAACTGATTAAACAGTTTTGGTCCTCTCACTACAAAACTATTTTCTTTCAGGGTTAAGGATGTTCCCTGTCTCGCCTTCAATTTGGGAATACGACACAGTCTACCGCTTCTACTTTCCATCGTTGTTTGGGGAGTTATGGGATTCAGAGTAAGATTAGGGACTAGTTTCTCCATTATTTTCCAAGTGTAAATAATGGTGTATCTCTCTCTTCTCCTTTCCAGTGAATATAGGTCTAGTTCTCGTAACCTTTCCCAGTAATTTAGTTCTTTGCACCCATTGATCTTGGCTGTGAAGCTTCTTTGGATCCCCTCCAGCTGTCTAATGTCTTCTTTTTTATATGGGGAAGTTAGGACCGAGCAGTATTCTAATTTGGGTATGATCAGGGTTTTCAGTAGAGGAATCATTACATTCCTATCCTTTCGTTTAAAGGTTCTCAATATCTGACCCGTTATTCTCTTTGCTCTGTTTACTGCTATCTTATTTTGTGTTTCAAATTTCGCATCATCTGTCATTACAACCCCTAAATCTTTTGCTCTGGAATTTCTCTGAATTTCCTGTCCATTTGGGGTATAATATTCCATGCACTTTAGGTCTTCTCTTTTCCGTACCGTAATAGCTGAAATTTCTCGGTGTTAAACTTCATATTGTTGTCTTCAGTTCACTTGTAGATTTTGTTCATGTCGGTTTGTAGAGATCCTATGTCTTCTGGGTTTCTTATTTTTCTACTGATCTTTGTGTCATCCGCAAAGGATGTTACTGTGCTGTCTCTGGTAACGTCCTCATCTATGTCAGTTAGCATGATTATGAAGAGTAGTGGAGCTAATACTGTTCCTTGTGGTACTGAGCTGAGGACCTCTGATTCTGATGAAGATACTCCTTGTACTGTAACGACTTGCCTCCGCTCACTAAGGAAATTATATATCCATTTCCCTACTTTTCCTGTTATTCCCATATATTTCAGTTTATGTATTATGATTCCGTGGTCACACTTGTCGAACGCTTTAGCAAAGTCTGTGTATATATAGTACATCATAGTTTTCATTACTTTCAAGTGAATCAATAATGTTATGTAGTGTTCCATTAGTTGTGATAGGCATGATCTGCCTGACCGAAACCCGTGTTGGTTATCATTGAATTTTTTCTGAGTTTCCAAAAAGTCATAGATTTTCTGTCTAACTATTCTTTCAAATATTTTAGTGAGATGAGATGTAAGCGACACTGGCCTATAGTTTTTGGCCTGGGATCGATCTCCTCCTTTATATATTGGGACTATGTTCGCGCTCTTCAGGATGCCCGGTATTTCTCCCGTGTCTAATGATCGTCTCCATATCCAGTATAGGGGCTCAGCGATTGCATTCTTGCAGTTTTTGATCAGTGTGGCCTGATATGAATGTTTATCTTTATATCTTATTTTTAATTCACTTATCTTCCCTATATAGGAAGGATGTTGTAGGGAGCTGATGGATGCATAGGGAGATACAAAAAATTTAACATTATCTTTTGGGAAGCTTTTACAGTCTAAGCCAGTGGTTCCCAACCTGGGGTCCGCGAAGGTAGTACTGGGGGTCCGTGAGCTTTCAATATTTTGAGAGGCTCCAATGGAAATCGTACATTTACCCACGATAATGGCGCTTAGGCTAAAATTTCGTTTCCTTACTCTTGGCTGGAATTATTAATACTTTTTTTAATACGCTTTAGTTTAATTGCATACTCTCTTATATGTCCTTTATTTGATAGTGAAAAATGGGAAAACGAGTCAATTATTAGTTAATAAAAACAGTTTGTTTGGTAGACGGAATCTTTCAAAAACATGGGGTCCGTGGGAAAAAAATAAAAATAAAAGGTCCTTTGTGGTGAAAAGGTTGGGAACCACTGGCTCTAAGCGTTTTGCGTTCATTTAAAATAGCTTAAAAAGTACAGCAGAATTTGAAATCCAAAATTTCATAACCATAATCTTGGTTAACCTTGGTTTTGCTTCCGCCCGAATTGTTCATTCTGACAAAGGTCAAGTTTGTCACCCACCTTAGACCTACAGTTTAACGTGGGATCCGAACCACACCCCACCAGTAGCCCAGCGTTTTCACCACTAAGCTACCCAGGGTACCCATTTATCTACCAACCAATTTTTTTTGTGTGGAAGGATGAACAGCTGGGTTTTGCTGCGCGCCGCCTGCCGTCACCGGGTCTCGGTCCCGGGTCCGATGGATTCGTAGTCAGCGACACTAACAACTACACCACCGAAGCGCATCCCGTATATAGAGAGATAGTTAACGAAGTTTGGGTTAAGGAAAAATTTTAGTTTAAAGTGACACTTTTTTTTTCCGGCAAGATGATTGCAACGACTGAAATTATTATTGTCCATAACTGATAGTTTAGTTTACCTAACAGCAGCCATAACCACTATTGTCTCAACTGTCTGTCGATCTATTAGTTAATTAATAGGCCCTAACCCAAGGGGAGCTCTTTGGCTGAGTTTTGAGAGTTTAGTTTCCTCTGTTATTAGTTGCTAATAGGCTATTATGGGTAAGCCTTTTGCTACGGAAATATGTATATATGTGACTGAGAATAGTGTTTAATAAGAAGAAAAGAATTTCCATCTCTTAAAGGGACTTAAACATAAACGTTCATGACAGCCGGCTTGACTCAAGTTTATGAAGCCCCATTCATACTATCGTCCGCAAAACAACAACAACAAAAATAGCAGCACAAACTTTTATTCTCATTATCTGCAAAACCTACCTTCACAATCACATCTGAACGAACGATTTCCAAACATTTCGATTAAAAAAGGGTCTCCATTGCCTGGCTTCCAAGGTCTCCATCAGTGGTGGCTCGTCGGTAGACACTGCGGAACTGCAGCACCCCTAAATTTTTTATTTACAATTGAAATAATCAAGAACAATATAAGGATGAGCTCACTGAATAACTTTCAATAACTTTTGAAACTTTTATTCATTGCTCAATGCTCATCCTTTTATTTCAGTAATTATTTCAACCCATTCTTAGAGACAGCACCCCTAGAATTTTTAGTCACGAGCCGCCACTGGTCTCCATTATATTTCTCTACATGAGGTTTTGTGAAAAATATTCTTTACAGATTAAAAAAAAATCACGATGTAATGGTTTTACATGATCAAATTATTGTTGTACTTAACACCGTCACTCGTAACATACTGACAAACATCTGTACGCAGAAAAAAACTCCCCTCAACCTTCTGTAAATAGAAATATTATCTTTTATTTTCTCAACTCACTCAAAAAAAGTTTTTGAAGACCAAAAGTAGTTATGAATCATTAAAAGAAGTTATGGTGCTACTATAGCGTGATTCCTACCGGTGACTTCGATACTATAGGGTGATTCCTACCCGTTTTGGTTCGAAACTACAGTACTGTAGAGTGTGATTCCTATCCAAGGTATAAATGAAAATAAAATAAATATAAAATGCTATTTATTATTCAATTTATTTATTTAAAAAATAGTTTCGGTGCTACTATAGTATGTGGTCTACCTACGATTGGTTAGGTTTAGTCACGATATTTTCGTTAAAACTAACGAAAATATCATGACTAAACCTAACCAATCGTCAAGGGCGATGGACATTGGAATGTAAACAAGCAATTAGTAAACAAGGTAAGAAGCTATAATTAAAAGGTAGACCGCCAAATCGAGGTAGGAATCACGCTATAGTAGCACCGAAGTTATTCTATAATCTGAAAGAAGATTTGATACTCAAAAGAAAGAAAAGCTTCCCTTGGAATGAACCCTCAAAAAGAAGTTATTTAATTTCAATTAAGAAAGTTTTATTTTGAGTGTGACGAGACGTTTAGAATTGATTGGGTGTGTGTCGAGCTACAAATGATGCACATATCGGGTTTGTCTAACTTAAAATAATAGGTTGGGTGTAATTTCCAAACTGCTCTGCTCTTCTTCGGTTTCTGTCCTTCTATCTGCGCCTTCATATCTGATTTCCTTTCTGGCCGATCTATAGCTGCGGTTGTAGATGGCCATTGTTCTTCTCATAAAGCTATTAATAGTGGCGTTCCTCAGAGTTCTGTCCTGTCACCCACTCTTCCTACTAAGAAGTCACACTTCCTGTCCTATCCGCTCCTGTGCCCATGATTCCACCCGCTTACAAAGCGTTCCTCTCAACAGTCATTCCATGCTTCACGTGAGACTGCTATGGCGCAAATGACATCTGATCTTTCTATCATACCATCTCTGATTGGGGCAGAGAAAACCTTGTGGTTTTCAGTGCCTCACAAACTCGGTTCCTTTATTCGTTTACTCGTCACAATCTTCAACACGACTATCCCCTTATCTTGAACAATAAAAAACTTAATCCTTTCTCCTAACATTTTTGGTTTTTCCTTTTCTCGTGAACTTTCCTGGAGAGATCACATATACTCTCTTTTAAAACAGCTTCTAAGAGGTTAGGTGTGTTGTACAGACTCTGCGGTTTCTTCGCCCCAAATCAGTTGCTGTCTCTGTACAGGGGTCTTGTCCGCCCCTGTCGGGAATACGCTTCTCCTGTATGGGGTGTATGGAGTGACTCAACCCCAACAGTTCAACTTGACCGAGTGGAATGAAAGGCTTTTCGTCTCGTCATTTTCCCGCCTCTTGCTGACTGTCTTCAATTCCTCTCTATTCGCCACAATGTTGCCTCACTCACTCTTTACTCTAGCTATTATTCTGAACCCTCTAACTGCATGCCTTTTCCTCTAAGGAGAGCATGCAGTACCAGACTTCGACACATCCTTTCTTGGACATCTGTATATTCTGATATTTATCTAATATCATTGCTTGGACTCTTAATTCAAATAGGAATGTATAATAACTCATTTTTTCAGTTTCTTTATTTCACTTGAGCACAAGCTTCCATTTCTCTAATTCAAAACTAAACTAATCTTTAACATAATCAACAAAAAGTAACTTAATGTATAAACTGATATTAAATGTTGAAGTAATGCCCGTGAAAAGTAACACCCGATAAACAGGAAAAACTCCATATACACAATTGGTTAAAAAAAAAAAGAAATCCGTCTTGAAACTCCATTTTCCTTACGATAAATATATTATTGGTAAGAAAGTTTTACGACAGGTCTTTTTGAATCGATTGTACATGCTATACTTTATGGATAAGGAATACAGTAACTGCTTATTAACTTGATTGATTATATTTACAATAAGAATGACTTTTTTGTATTTATGTACAAAGGAATGTCTTCATAATTTGTTTGCAGCAAACATTTTTTGTCTTCATGGTTTAGGACAATCTGGAATAATAATAAAAAAAAGTTACTCACTGAATATTTGATTATTTACGATTCATTTACGAGTTAATTGCTTCCTAGATAAACACACTATAATGGAAGTACTTAATATATGTAATTACGCTTTTAAGTCTGAACGCTTGAAAACGAGTTCTTGGGGCTTAAAGTTTGTAAACACCTGAAAATTATTAACTGAAGACTATAGATTCAATACTGTATTTTTTTCCTGAGGGCTGAAAATCTAAAAATTATTACCGGTTAAACTGTTAAAATAATTATACTTGGTGAAGACTGAATACCCGGAATAATTACTTGCTACAAAATTAACACTTGTAATAATTAGTTACTACAAAATTAACGCTTGTAATAATTAGTTACTACAAAATTAACGCTTGTAATAATTAGTTACTACAAAATTAACGCTTGTAATAATTAGTTACTACAAAATTAACGCTTGTAATAATTAGTTGCTACAAAATTAACGCTTGTAATAATTAGTTGCTACAAAATTAACGTTTGTAATAATTAGTTGCTACAAAATTAACGTTTCCGTTAATTAGTTGCTACAAAATTAGTGCTTGTAATAATTACTTACTACAAACCGAACACTTTTCTTCATCCGAATTGTCACCGCATCCATCCTTTCCAGAACAAATGATAGCAGTTGATCTACATCTGCCATTTTTGCATCTGTTAAGAGAAAAGGTAAAGGTACATGCGTAAAAAAATAAAAACCACTCTTTTATCTTCCTCAGTATGACTTACTTTCAAAGGATATTTACAAAGAGGCGGTCGACGGTTTAACTTGCTCTTCATAGTACGACAGCACAGTTGACCAATAATGAACTAAGAAAGTTGTAAATTTCACGCATATAAAAAAATTGGATCAATGAAAGAAAGCCACCGCCAGCCTTTAATTAGTTTTATAAGTCTAACTAACGAAAATATCACGCCCTAACCTAACCAATCGTTAGATCAACTGTACGCCCTTGACGATTGGTTAGGTTAGGTCGTTATATTTTCGTTAATTAGACTTATAAAGCTAATTAAAGAAGGCTGGGGGTGGCTTTCTTTCATTGATCCAAAACATTTTCTCAGCATGTAATAAACAGAAAACTCTCTATTGGAAGGACTTTTCGTTAAATTACCTGTGTTTTCTGAATTTACGATTGTTTTGTGGTAAAATTCAATGCTTCAAGGAAATATGCAAAGACAAAACTTATTAAAAGTTAGCCTATTTATTTTATGTTTCTGAGAGTTTGAGTATTTTTCACTATAAAGTACAAGGACGAGAAGCGTAAAGAAAGTATAATTTTACGTATGAATAAGTATTTGTTTGCGGACAAAATATGAAATAACTTTAATAAAAAGGTTGCTTTGCCGAACAATAAAACAAATATAAAAGGCCTTTATGCAATTTCCAAACTCATTAAAAACAAGTAATTAAATATGCAATTATATACTAATTAATACTAATTAGTGTACTTATCGCGAGCATAATTAATAGAATTTTAAAGGCCCCTTTTATTCTTTGAAAATTATAACTCTTCCTTACAAATTTAATGCCAACATTATTTGACACGCCTTTTGTGTGTCAGTATCATACTACAGGGTGTCCCATAAGTCCGGCATCATAGGAGAAATTCATATTTTTCTATTTCTACAAACCATAATTCATATTTTTCTCTTTCTACAGCCATAATGTCTGTGAGCAAGGAAGAACGAATCCAGATAATTCTACTCATAGATTTTTATCTCTGGGGCCACTTGAAAGCGCTGGTATACCCAGAGAAAATTAGGAGTGTTGAACATTTGCGGCAGCGCATTATTGGGCATGTAACACCATTACTCCTGACATCATTCACCGTGTGCTTGCTGACTGGGTATCACGTCTGAATTTGTGTATTGAAAACAATGGTGGACATATTGAGCAAGTTCTGTAAATAAAAGCTTTTGTTTTGCCTTTTTTTATTATTTTTCCTATGATGCCGGACTTATGGGACACCCTGTATATTGATCCAATTAGTATTGTTCTTTTTAGGGTTGATTTAATGACCATTAACTCCTCGACTGTTTACGGAGACTTTTCTGTAAATGTATACACAGTTTTATTGAAGATATAAAAGATGTCTGTTTTCCACATTTACATTGATTCAACCGCTGAGCGTTGAAATTGGAGCGTTTTAATAACTGCTTAGCTACTTTGTATTGATGAGTAATATTTCCCTACCAAACACCGTGTTAACAAGGAAATTCATTTTCAACTTGAGTTACAAAAGAGCGTCACTTGTATTAATAAGAAACGCATGCAGAATTTTCTCATAAGAATTGGCACCTTTTTAAATAAGTGTTTTAAGATCCTTTCCGTGGTGCTACAAAAATTTTAATTGATTTTGCAAAGAAAAAAGTTGCTGTTAACACATTTTATAAACTCTCGGTATAATTGAAGTACTCTAAAGCCTCTGAACACCACCTGTACTTAACTGATAATAAACGTAAAGATATTAAATGTCTTGACGTTGGTCATAAATTAGTTACAGACTTGCTTGTACCATGGCTCACAAATTTAATAACTTTACGTCTCGATAAGGAGTAGTAGTTTGGGTCAGCTTCTGCATGATTGCCTTCAATTAATTCCTAGAATACGTATGTCGTTCGTTCATGCCCCTACTGCCCTTCACGAAGTGGCAACATGCAGTGATTAAGCCCTTTACAATTAACAGTTGGGTAAACCTTTTATTTTAATACACAAATTGCTGTAAATTAGGTCATTTCTCTGAAAGCTATACTTAACTTTCTTGAAGTCATTCAGGGTATACGTTATCATTCCACGTCACAAGAGGTTCCTTTTTTTCAAGATAAGAGTAGTATGGTTGTGTGTATATATATATATATATATATATATATATATATATATATACATACATACATACAGAGAGAGAGAGAGAGAGAGGAATTCCTTGATTAACAGGATAGTTGCGTTCCAGAAAAGTCTTGTGTAAGCCAAAATCGTGTGTGTGTATATACATATACTGTATTTGCAAAAAAACAACAAAAAAAAACAGATTTTTGCTCGTTATTTGGTATGTTTTTGCTTTTTTCCACAATCCAGTATAACTACGAGTAATAGTTTCAATAAATTACTGTTTTTTGTTTTAAAAACACAACTATATATTTTAAATATAGATAAAATAGACTTTCTTTTAATTAAACTCAGATCTGCAGGCTACACCATACGCTTAATAATTCTTTTTCAGCTTTTAATATTTCAAACCCAAAATATAGATATACAGTAGTGAGTATCCAGAACTGATGTGTGAAGCACTGAAAGTTTTAATTCTATTTGCAGCCTCATATTTACGCGAATTGGGCTTCTCATCGTTGGTTGCAGTTAAAAGAAAGCAATGAAGCTGACTGTAGTGTATATGTGTTACTTGGGTTTAGTCTTTTCAACCAAATATAAGAAGATCAACAACTGTTGCGTGATACTTTCTTTTGACTGGACTTAAAAAAAAATTAATGTCATTGAAACTGCAAAGAATCAAGTTACAAAATCCGCATTTTATGTACCTGAAAGGGCAAAACGGTACCCTAAACACTCCTCCGACGCACGTCCTCGTATCCTCATCGCTTTTATCCCCACAGGAAATGAAGGCATTGCAGAAAGAGAATCCGGGAAGACATTCTCCGTTATTGCATCGAAACGTTGTTGGGGGGCATCCTGCGGGAATAATAGATTGACAGTGATGGAGTCTGAAGGAGTGACACAGCTGAAATTATTTAATTAATTGTAATGGCTATGAACCTAGTTAATTATATATATATATATATATATATATAATTTTTTTAACTGAGAAATATGAACAAGCTTTTGAATAAATTTATTTGATGATGCTCAGGTGTAAATGGAAAAGGTCAGCAGTCAAGATCTATATATAACCGGGTTGATATGCAGAAAAGTTAAAACAATAAGAGCAGCGGGGAAGTGAGCGGAGGTAATTCCAGAAAATGATAAAACAAAAACTAACTCATACTAACAACAACAACAACAACAACAACAACAAAAGAAACAATTCCTATTCAGATTTATTGTTCAAAAGACTATTTTTTTCCAATAAAGACCAAAGATTTTAGGAATTCGAACATTGGGCTTGTTTTCTCTCGGTTCATTTTGGCACCTGATATGATTGACGTTTTTTTTTATAAAATACGCTTATTGGATAAATATATCTTGAATTTTCCATGACATGAAATACTTCGACACTAAGTATTAAATACCTTTATATTATACACTTTTTGTGGCTATACGGGAATAAAATATTATCACTAGTTGTAACTGGTGTGTACTGTAGAGAAAAAGGAACGCGAGTTCGGTGTTCCAATGTTTCTTATTGAAGTAATTAAGGAACAAGACTGAATTCAAGAAAACATTTGTTCAACCAAAAACTGTACTAGAGGCACAGAAGTATATTGACAAATGTTGGTTCAAATTCCAGACCCTCGATTTATTCTCGCATTAATTTCAATATTGTAATGAGTAAATGGGTAATAACTTAGGTTCTTTCAGTTCCCTTTCGTCATGGTATCGTCGCTCGCTTTGTTTAGTGCGTGGGTGTGTATCACATCGATTCCTAATAATTATGACTCACTCTCTTTATTGAAATAGTTTAATTTTTTCGTATATTTTTGTCCTTTTATATTTAATTTTAATTTCCATTTTTATACTTGTAATTTTGTTAAAATTTATCCGAGTTATACTACAATCACTGAATATGCACCCCCTTCCCCAGCGTCCACGATCGATATCCCTAAACTTTCCAGAAATGAAGTATATAATTTTAGATTAAAAATTAATTATTTCCTAACAGACTTCCTTATTTGCAGTCTTATCCAAATTTCCCTCGAACCTCGTATCTCACTTCACTCGTGTTCAAGAAAGTCAACATGTCCAAGAAGCAAGGGACTTTGTCGGAAATTTATGCACCCTTCTGGGAATATATGAAAATGGCTATAACTGTCTTCATTTCATCCCTTTTGTTTTCTATTTTTTCATCTTTCTAGTTTTCTGTTGTTGCTTTTCATTTGAATCTCTCTCTCTCTCTCTCTCTCTCTCTCTCTCTCTCTCTCTCTCTCTCTCTACCGTGGATGAATGCCAGTGACCACGCGTTTAGTAAGGTCAATGGCATCAAAGAGAGGGTGCAAGACTTGTGCGTCCCACTGGGCGTGAGGTTTGTTGACTCCTTCGTCGCGTTTTCGGGTAGGTGGGACCTTTATCAGAGGGATGGTGTCCACCTCAATGTCAAGGGTAAAGGTGTGCTAGGCGCGCTGCTCGACCGGCATCTATACTGTATGGTGAAGTCAAGCCCGGGGATTGATGACGAGCCCCGACCGGGAGGAGATGATCTTGAGCCGCTGGCGGACGTACCTTCAACTGAAGGGTGCGTCCATGTACAGGTAAGTGACCCTCCTTCCCCGTTGGAGGGGGCTCAGGCTCCTGCGGAAGTTGCCCACTCATTGGTGAGGAGCTCTTCAACTCCCGACAGCCCTGGCTGTTCGGGAAACGGATCGTGCTAGGGGGCAGTCAGAATAGGGAAGCTCCCTCCATGCAGTGCTTTTTAATGTTAGGTCGATTAGGAAGAAGTTTTGCGAGCTACAGGCGCTCTTAACATCAGAATACCAGGATATCGTTGCTATCACCGAGTCCTGGATTCCTACTGATCGTAGGGACTACGTTGAGGAATTAGAGATTCCCGGGTATAGAATGCTTCACAAGGACCGCACCCGTGGGGAGTGGGGAGGGGTACTAATATACGTGAGGAACACGTTGAGTGCGGTTGACTGCCAGTTCCGATCGGAACGGGAGCTGCTTGGCGTCGATCTGAAGGTGGGAGGGACGAACTATTGATTAATCTTGGTGTACAGACCTTCGCATCTCCTCCGCGAGGAGGATACAACCCTGTACACCGAACTCCTTAACTTGCTAGGGGACAGGGTGTGTAGTTTTAGGAGACTTCAACTGTTACTGCATAAACTGGGGAGACAGGACTGCTGATGCTGAAGGGAATAGGCTAGTTGACTTTGCTGATGAAAACTTCCTCACTCAGTGGGTCAATGGGCCTACACGAGGCGAAAGCGTTCTAGACTTAGTATTCACGACCGAAGACAACCTCGTCACTGGCCTCACCGTTGACGAATCGTTGAGCGGAAGTGATCACGGTCTGATTAGGTTCTGTGTCTGCGTCCCTCGGGTGAAGCGTAGTAACTCTAGAGGCAGTAAGCTTGATCTACAGCGGGCGGACTTTGTTGCCGTCCGGGATAGCGTAGGTGAAATAAGGTTAGAGTTCGGCGGCGATGTTGAGGGAGTGTTGGGTGCATTCTGGGACGAGTTTATGGTGCTGCAGTCTGCTGCCATACCGTCAAAACCAGTCACCCCTGCTTCAACGCAGCCTAAGTGGTTCAGTCGGGACATCGCTTCGGCTATCCGAAATAAGAAAGCTGCGTATAGGAGGGCGAAGGCCAATCGTTCCCATGCGAACACTGAGGCGTATGTCCGCCTGTGCAGGGAAGTGAAGGCGAAGGTTAGGCTAGTGAAACGTAACGAAGAACTCCGGGTGGCCAGCCTCTGCAAGAGAAACCCTAAGGAATTCTTCAGTTATGTCAATAGTAGAAAGCCCATTAGAAGCGGCGCGCTGCGGACCTCCGACGCATCGCAAACGTGCTGAACGAGTACTTTGCGGGAGTGTTTACCAGGGAGGACACCGGCGTTATCCCCGAGCCAGGGGTCAGGCACGACGGTGCTCGCCTGGATAGGGTTCGGTGTACCGCGACAGACGTTGCTGATAGAATAGACAAACTGAATACGTTTAAGGCTCCTGGGCCAGACCAGTTCCTCTCCAGAGTGTTCCGGGAAATGCGCGACCAGGTGACTCCCCACCTGGCTACAGTCTTCAACAAATCGTTGGAGACGGGCCAGGTGCCTAGTGACTGGAGAGAAGCCAACGTGACCCCTATCTTTAAAAAATGGGATCACGAAAGTCGAGGAAACTGTCGTCCCATTAGTCTCACTTCGGTTGTAGGTAAATTATTAGAGGGAATAATAGCGGATAGGATCGTTGACCATTTGGATTCCTAAAAGCTGCTTGGGGACTCCCAATATGGGTTTAAACGGCGTAGGTCGTGTCTCACCTACTTGCTCGAGTTTTTCCACGTCATGCTGAGTGAGTATGATAAGAGTAGGGCGATTGATATGCTTTATCTCGACTTTCAGAAAGCCTTTGATAAGGTACCTCACCGCCGGCTGATGGTGAAAGTCCGCGCGCTGGGTATCGATGGGGAAGTAGATAGCTGAATTGGAAACTGGCTGAAGAATAGGCGGCAGAGGGTTGTAATTAAAGGGGCTAGTTCGGGTTGGGCCTCAGTCACTAGCGGGGTTCCACAGGGTTCTGTTTTGGGGCCGCTGTTGTTTATCATTTACATAAATGATATTGACGCTGGCATCGTCAGTAAGATCGCCAAATTCGCTGATGACACCAAGCTTGAGGAATGTGTTGGGAAGCTCGAAGCGATCGAGCAACTGCGTGCGGACCTACGTAGGATAGGAGAGTGGTCCGAAAAATGGCAAATGCCGTTTAACTTGGGTAAATGCAAGGTGATGCACATTGGCTACGCCAATCCCAAGTCAGACTACTACATGTTGGGAAGTATCGAGGCGACTGATTTGGAAAAGGACTTGGGTGTGCTAATTAGCAGCGACCTTATGTTTACGAAACAGTGCGTAGAGGTGGAAAAGAAAGCCCAGAATCTGTTGGGATGAGGAGGCAATTTCGATTTCGGAACAAGGAGACTGCTCTCTCTGTACAATTCCCTGGTTCGGCCGCACCTGGAGTATGCTGTGCAGTTCTGGTCGCCCACCTCAGGAAAGATATTGAGAGGCTGGAGTGAGTCCAGGCGAGGGCCACTAAGTTAATCCCGTCCGTTAGGCATATGGGCTACAATCGACGTTTACGCGCCCTGAATTTGTTTTCGCTGGAAACTCGGAGGCTGCGTTAACTCATCGAAGTTTTCAAGCTCTTACATGGGTTCGACGATGTCGTTTTTAGAAGCATGTTTAGTTTAAATGTTAACTCAACTCGCAACAATGGTTGGAAGTTGGATTTAAAACGGTTTAGCATTAGTGTGTGTAGGAATTACTTTACCTATAAGATCTGTGACACGTGGAACAGGTTATCTTCAGAAGGTGTGTACAGTTCCTCTG
Source organism: Bathynomus jamesi (assembly GCA_023014485.1). Lineage (NCBI taxonomy): Eukaryota > Metazoa > Arthropoda > Malacostraca > Isopoda > Cirolanidae > Bathynomus > Bathynomus jamesi. The sequence goes on from JAJOZX010011687.1 coordinate 36,400, forward strand.
TGGATCAGTTCAAAAAAGGTTATACCAAATCTTGCACACTATTTGAGGGTGTAGGAATTTTTCCCTGACACCCGTTGCCATTGGTACCTCCTCGGTATGGGCCGCAAGGCCTTTTGAGGTACTTCTTGTCCTTATCTCTCTCTCTCTCTCTCTCTCTCTCTCTCTCTCTCTCTCTCTCTCTCTCTCTCTCTCTCTCTCTCTCATACTAGAATATTTAAAAAATGTACCACTTTAATAACAGAAACCTCCCCGAGCGGACGAAAAGGTCTTTTGGGGCTTCCTCTTGTCCTTGTGACTCCTCATAACTTTCTCAGAATCATTTCATTGCCTGTTCCTCCCTCTTACCTCCGGTGTTCGAGTCGCATTTGTCTTCGTCGGAACCATCAGGACAGTCAATTTTTCGGTCGCAGATTCGTCCTCTCGAGACGCAAAAACCGTCGTCACACTTGAATGCGAGAGACGAACACCTTCCTGGAACGCATTCCAGTTCATCAGATCCGTCGTTGCAGTCTGGTTTCCCATCGCACACGAAATTAGCACTCAAGCAACGCCCGTCGGAAATGCACTGCAATCGGGTACATTTAAGAAGCGCAAATTACAGAGAATAATTTTAGTACAGGATTATGAAACTTTATGGATGGTTCATTTATAGATAGAGGGGATATATATATATACACACACACGACTCACTTTATACGTAAATGACACACACACACACACACACACACACACACACACACACACCGTGCATGGAACAAGGAACTCTTCTGGGAAAATTAAATCTACTACTGTATAGTCCGAATAAGTAATGGTAAATCACAAACACAAGTTTTTTTTTTTTCATGACGTGGGCAACGGGTCACTCTTAACGGATCACTCGCAAAGAGTGACCCGTTGCCCACGTCGGGCTAACATGATGAAAAAGAAACACTATAGTGTTTGTCATTTACCATTACTTATTCGGACTATAGTGGATTTCATTTTCCCAGAAGAGTTCCTTGTTCCATGCACGGTCTGTGTGTATCATGAAAAAACCTCAGGGGACCATTCTGAGTTCAATCTTATATATATATATTATATATATATATATATATATATATATATATTGCTATTTCTTCCTTGTCCTTGAAGATGTGAATATATCACGAAAGCGCTCGGATTTCGTGTTTCTTTTTCCTTTTTCCCTGTGGTTGTTTGCTTATTAATAAGATCACGTGTTATTCTGTGATTTTACTGCATATATATATATATATATATATATATATATATATACTTGTGTAGAAGAGCGTCCGCACAAGATAGGGAGAGAGAACAAGCAAATGAAAAATGAGGCACCTCTCAGGAATCGAACCCAGGATCATCCAATTGCCGGTCGGATATGCTAACCACTGCACCAAGGTCCCCAATCAGTCACAACTCGTGACTGAGGGCACCTTCTCATGCCGTACATATACATTTTAACTGCAAACAACACACCGTATAATTAATGTAAAGAACGACGCTTGTGTAGAAGAGCGTCCGCACAAAATGGGAAGAGAGAACAAGCAAATGAAAAATGAGGCACCTCCCAGGAATCGAACCCGGGATCATTAATTATACTGTGTGTTGTTTGCAGTTAAAATGTATATATGTACGGCATGAGAAGGTGCCCCCTCAGGGCATTCGATTCCGCTCGTATGTGGGAGAATTAAGAGTTGTGACTGATTGGGGACCTCGGTGCAGTGGTTAGCATATCCGACCGGCAAATGGATGATCCCGGGTTTGATTCGTGGGAGGTGCCTCATTTTTCATTTGCTTGTTCTCTCTCCCCATCATGTGCGGACGCTCTTCTACACAAGCGTCGTTCTTTATATTAATTATACTGTGTGTTGTTTGCAGTTAAAAAAAAAATATATATATATATATATATACCTTTGGTAACCTTTGGTTAGCTTCCGCCCGAATTGTTCATTCTGACGAAGGTCAAGCTTTTCACTCCACCTTAGACCTACAGTTGAACGTGGAATCCGAACCACGCCCCATCAGCAGCCCAGCGTCTTAACCACTAGACCACCTAGGGTACTCATTTATCTACCAACCACTTTTCTTTATTGTGTGGAAGGATGAACAGCTGGGTTTTGCTGCGCGCCGGCTGCCGTCGGGTCTCGAACCCGCGGCCGATGGATTCGTAGTCAGCGACGCTAACCACTACACCACTACATTACATATATCTATATATACTCTTTATACGTAAATTTAGTACAAATTCTGTCTTACTTGGAAAGTTTCGTTTGAGCATCCCGTGTTCCGTGGGGAGCAATGAGATGTCTCCATTGAACAATCGCAAACACCTTCGTTACAAAAGCTGTAAGGGTCAGAGGCTTTGCATTGAGACGAAAAGAGGCAAGGTTTACCCAAAGAAACGGGACTCACGCCAATTTCTGCAAAACAAAAGAAATAAATTGAGGACTACAACTGGCATATTGAAAGAATCCCATCTTTAAGATCAGGAAGTTAAAGTTCTGAGACTAGTTCTAGTTCCAAGTGCTTGATGGCGTTAGCGTGCTGCTAAAGTTTTATCATTTTAAGCCGTTTCGAGCTGCAACGGATTGGAAATGATTTCCTAAATATGAGGTTAAAATATAATAATGTAATTTCGGGATGTATTGAAAGACATATCAGCTCCTTAAACATGACCATGATTTGACCGCCAAATCATGGTTACTTACATAACCTAAAATATGGTTGGAGATGGAACAGTTAAATAATTTTGACCAACTATTAACTATTGTGCTATTTGTATAATTAATTCTGTTTCGGTTTGTAAGGCGGTAATTAAATCCAAACTTCCATAATTGGACTATTTGAGTTTTATTGCTTTTCTAAAAGTACTTAAATAATGAATATATTGACTTCCTTTCTTCAAATCCGAAACCTTAGAATATACCCTGTTTCTTACCCTTCTTTACTGGGACGCATCTTGTGCCATTTTTAATAACAAAGTATCCTTTTGGACATTCACATATTCCTCCTAAAGAAACGTTCGGTTTTTCTTTTTTGGAGTGATATGAGACTTCATTAAATTTAGAAGTTCTTGAAGGAAAGAGACTGAAAGTGCTTTCGGAAGACTTTTTCTTATCTTCTACTGAGCCTACGCATATGGAACCCGGAACATGTTGGGCGCAGTCGTACGATTTACCACACGGTGCTCCTAATGCTGTATTACAGAAGGGTCAATAGAAGAAAGAATTGAGCGTGGTTGAGCTGCGAGATATGATTTCGTTTAATTATATTGCAGTTTTTATGTACAGGTGTACGAGTGCGATGTGCCTCGTGCTCATAACGCTTATAAAAACAACGTGAAATTGGTTGTGTTGCATTTACAACCCACTTACCAAACCCTGGAGGTCCACATTTATATTCTCTCCTTGGCATTCCTGGTTTGCACTGACACTTTCCCATAACATTTTTAACGATCCACTTGCAAGCACTCCCCACAGTGCCAAGTGAGCATTGAGAATGAGTCCTACAGGATTCACCGAGCAAAGATGCTAAAAGCAAAAACAAATTCGAATTACATCTCGTGAAATGTATAAATAGAAAAATTACTCTCAGAAAGTATAACAAAATGTATGTTTGTACAGTATCGTAGTATCAAGAGATATATGAACATACAGAACATGAATGTTCTAATAAACTTTACCGTTTAAACAATTAGCTCTTCTGTAAGGTACTGTTCCTGCTCCACACCTACAAAACCCCTGAATACAGCTGGAGTCAGCTACTCGCACTCTACATTGCGAGTGAGTTATGCAGCTAAATCCCAAAAGAACCCCTGCAATTTTTAAAAATAAAACATGAACTTAAAATTAATAAAACACAACTGTAAAATTACTTCAAATGTCGTGACCACAAGTTTCAGCAATAAATGGAAAAACTAGGTTCACTAAACGAAAGATGTGATAAACCTTAGCTCGTTCCTTGAATGAGAAGTTTAGGAGTAATTACGTCTGCCATGTTCATTTTTCTGTGTAATCGCAGTTTATGGAAACCTTTCTTTACAGTAATTTAAATGGAATGTTCAGCACAAGTGCAATGAAGAAAAAGAGGAGTCATTTAAATCTTCTTACACGACGTTAATGTTATGATCATTCACTATTACCTAATTCTATTTCTAAGAGATAATTCTATTTCTGAGATACGCCATGACCTCGTAGCAACACCACTTCCCAGTAAATCTGCGAAATTAAGCGATACGGGGTCTGGATAGTAGTTGGATGGATGACCACCTTGTGTGTCCAGATGATGTAGCGATCCGTGGTTCAGATTCCGAATTAAGTTGTAGGTCTCCTCTGTTTTATGATCCTGGCTGTTAGTACGGAAGCAGACATTTATTTAACAGTACAGTACAGTATACGAGGGTTGTTCAAAAAAGTAAGTTTACAAGGTTAATTACCGGTGCATTATGCATAGTACAATAATGTTGTTGATAGTACAATATTTTGTTAGGCATGTGTGGCAACATTGTAAAGTGGCAACATTCAGGGTCACCACGAACCAAAAATCCAAGCTTGCACCATCAGCTGGTAAGGTGATGGCAACGATTTTTTGGGGACCATCAAGGCGTTTTGCATGTTGAATTCACGCAAAAAGGGACAACAATAAATGCCACTTTTTAATGTGAAACTTTACAGCGACTCCACACGGCTGTCAGAAGAAAACGTCCGGCCGTGGTGTTCTTGCATGATAATGCATGCCCTCGCACTGCAAATCAAACACGCCAACTTTTGGAATCGTTCCACTGGGAAGTCATGGATCATCCCCACCCCGCAGTAGTCCTGACCTTGCACCAAGCGACTTCCATTTGTTTCCAGCCCTAAAGGAACACCTCGGAGGTAAACAATATCAAAACGATCCTGATACAGAAGCGGCCGTACGAAACTGGTTAAAAACTGAGGACCCTACAAAAAAGCCTACATTTTACTCGACTGGGGGGCTCCAATAAACCTTAGCCCCCCCCGCCCATGGCCTAAACCATTAGAGGTACAGTAAAATTAAACATACCTTACAAAAGAGAATTTAATCCTGCATTTAAGGAGAAACAATTAAAACTTGGTGTTCCCGCCATTGGCTTCCAAGACAGCCTGAATTCGCTTTGGGTAGCTTGCCAAAAGTGACGTGAATAGATCTTGATCGTTACGCAAATTTACTAAAACAGTTTCAATGTGTTGCGTCATTGTATCCTTCGAAAATCGATTTGCTGCAGGTTCTTGGAACAAGAGACATTCAACCTTGTCCTTTATAACTGATCCAATGTGTTCACAGACGTCCAGGTCAGGAGAATTTCCTGGCCATTCTTCATTTCCAAAGAAATCGATCTCATGGTTCCGCAACAACTGTTGAGTGACTAATGCCTTAAAGCAGGGGGCCTTATCGTGCAGAAGTGCGACCTGATCGACATCCATAACATTGTTTGGGTTTCTTAGAAAAGGAATGACATACTGGGATAGAATAATATCACGAAAATACTGTCCATCCCAACTCTGACCATTTGGCTTCAGCACCCACATGAGCTTCTTTGCAGTGAACAAATCAAACACACCAACACAGTCTGGACTTTTTAATAATTCGCGATAATGTTCATTGTCATCGATTTCATCTGGTGTTGTGGCCCACACTCGATCATTTTGGTAGTTAGGCCGACGTGTTACGTAAACAAAAAATTCATCGGAGACAGCTAAATGCATGAAATCATCCACATCCCAATCTTCAAGATAATGGGCAAACCACATTCTGTCATCGATGTTAAGTTGAGTTTTTCTTGGCTTTGGAAGTTCATGCCAAGGCTTTAAACCTTGCCTATGACGGTACAGTCGAATGACCTCACCACTAACGATCTTTCCTCTCAACACTTCGATCTCTCTAGAAAGTTTAGTACAGTTGTTTTTCCGCTTACGCGTACCGCTTTCAATGATGTCCTTTGTTTCCTGAGAGAGTGGCAAATTTGGGCGCCCAGATTTGGTTGTATCTATTTCACATTCCTCCAAAGTTTTATTCCAATTTCTTTTGACGAAGTCCTCACTTCTTCGCAACTTTTTGGCAACCCATGAACGTGTTATAAAGGTGGCTCCAGCATCACGAGCTTCCCGAAATGTTATTGCTGGTATGCGATCTATCACACGTTGCCTCTCCGAATCACCAATTAATTGAGAAGCCATTATATTATCACTTTATCAGCTAGAGTAATTTTAATACCTGCAATAAATAAAGAATTTTATATATTTTTATAATCACTAAAAACTATTTCGATATAAGTAAACATGTAAGCTGCAAATGGGGGGCTAAGGTTTTTTGGAACCCCTTACTTGTAATAATTACTTGCCTTGTAATAAAACAGTTTCTTTAAAACACCTTTTGTAAACTTACTTTTTGAACAACCTTTTGCATTCCCAATTAGTTCCTTCGATATTTCTTTGTCTTACCTGGTAAGCAGTGTGTGGCATTGTGTTGAACATACTTCGTGTGACAGTCACACGTGTTTCCGGAACACACGTGTCCCTGACCCGGTCCACAGTCCTCATCACTAAAGCAGGAACCTCCCAAATGACCTGAACCGCCCTCATTTTTCTTGTTCTTTTTATTTATTTGATAATATTTAATTACCATTTTGTTTTTAAGGGAATCGTTGCGATTGAAGGTTTTTATTTCATTTTTACATTAGTTAGAAGCGGGTGTCCGGAATCATCGTGTTTTATCTGTCCATTGGTCTGAAATGTAGTTAATATTAATTTTATACGATTACAAATAAAAATTCATAAATGTTTTGACAAAAATTATCTCAGCTGCGAATTTTATTACTTGAGATTCCGAAGTTACAAGTTTTAAAGCTGTAAATGATTTTTAAAGATTTTCTATTGTTGTTAAATTTAAAAGTTTATTGACATTGCCAAGAAGTTTAGTTTCTACATTATGCCTCCATGTCGTTTACAGTTATGAACTCAAATATAAAAATTATATCTGCACGGATATAATCACTTTCTCTAATTAAACAAATTCTAACTTATAGAGAAACATTATTAATTTAAAATTAAAGTTAAAAATATTAAAAAATAAAATCTAATGAATTCAGTATAAAGTGCCAAATTTGAACTTACCACGTAACAAGTGATTAAACAAAATACTAAAGTCTGCCTCAATATCTTCATTTTCTTTGTATGTCTATTTGACAAAAAGAAACTGTAAAATAGAAAAATAATTCAATGAATAACTACAACATTAAGAAGGAACTTCGCGCTCATGCGCGCGCGCGCGCGCACACGCACGCACACACACACACACACACACACACACACACACACACACATATTTGCTTACTGTTCATCATGAATTTAAAATTTTCAAATAGCGTATTCAGATTTCACTACTGTACAAAAAAAAAATAAAAAAATAAAAATTTAAAACTTCCAACTTGTGAGTGTTAAAGTATTTGTGAATTGTGAAAATTCATTGATGGGGAAAATCTCGCATCAGTCAGTAACATGACAAATGTAATAAACTGTATAGCGTTCAATGTCTCCCTTTTGATAATAATAATAATAGCAACAATAACTTTTGTTCAGTCAGTCATTTATTTAAACTCTAGAGTCTAGAAGTATATAGTTACATATAGGGCTACGTCTTCGTAGCCACGTCTCATCACCGTCCCCCAATGGATCAGCGAAGTTAAGCGACGCTCGGTCTGGGCAGTTCAGCTGTTGGTTGGGTAACCGTCCCTGTGCATTCAAGCGACATGCAGATACCCTCCGTCATATGACCTTCACCGTTACGAAGAAGATTGGAAATTTCAAATTATTATTATTATTATTATTATTAGCAGTAGTAGTAGCAGTAGTAGTAGTAGTACTATTCGTATTATTAGTTAGTTACATTTCGTAATAATCTGTACCAAGTCTTAGTTGGAATATAAAACTATTATCAAATACCTAAAGTACACACACACACACACACACACTGTGATTCACTCACTGGTTGCCCCAGAGTATCGCTAATATATCCGTTGGGGCAACCAATTACCCTATATATATATATATATATATATATATATATATATATATATATATATATATATATATATAGTCTCGCTTGACCGATTCTGGGCTGTTTCGGGAGACAAAAATCTCGTGGCTTTGTCACGTGACTATACCATTTAAGGAGGAAGGGGTTCTCTTTTTACCTGCGATATCCTCCTCCCCCCTCCCCGAACCCCCTTTTTGCATTGTAAGAGAAGATGAGAGTAAAAAGAAAATAAACGAAAAGATTTCACGGGTCTTATTAAAAATTTGGACTGTGTTCGAATTTTTTGAAAGTTGCATTTACAGATAGTTTTTCGCGATGATTTCAAATACGAAACTAATTTTTTGCGGAATTTTTTTATTTGTATGTTATAAGTCTATGAATCAGAAGTACTTGCCAATCATGCTTAACATAAGCTCGTACAAATTTTGTCCTTTGTGACGCTGGCGCCACACAAACTAGCACAATCACTCGGTATAATTTAGGTCTCGGGGGTACGGGGGCTCTGCCCCCGTAATGCGCTCATACCTCGAATTATAAATTTTTGGGTTTTTTGCGTCCCGACTACTGCGCGTTCGCACCGCACCAACCTTTTTACATCCGGTAAGGACTTAACACCTTTTGCATTGAACACGTCGTCAATTTATGCTGTCATAGTGACTTCCAGTAAGAAAATATAATAGTGTCAGCGGTTTTTTACAACATTTGGAGGGTTTTACGTCACTGATATTCTAAATATGGTATAGTATAGCTGCAAAAAATCACATCCGTCTCATTTCCCTCCAAAAATTATTTGCTAGTAGTGTGGTTGTCATGTCTCGTGTTAGGTGGTGTTTCACGTACAATAATTACGAAAACGAGGATGATTACTGCACACACCTTGAAAAGGCAGAGTTCGGGTCCACCGAGCAATATGGGGATACGAAACGGCCTGCAAACAAACGCCAATAAAATGTTAAATATTTTTTTCAGCAAAAATGAGTTGCATACTTAGAATCAGCATAAAAAACTGTACTAGTGACAAAATTTTTCATAAAAATTAAACACAGTCCAAATTTTTAATAAGATTCGACTTCACGAGCAATTACGTAGCAGTCGGGTAAGAGCATTAATTTTCTAAACAATATTTAATGTAGAAGGATTGAACGAGGAACTTGATACGTCTTTTTAATCAATACAGGGTGTTTCAGGGTCGACCCTAGAAATATGGAAAAGAAACGCTTCATATTAGTTACGGAATTACAATGATAAACTTCAAATACAAACTACAAATTGGCGGAATTTGTATCATAGTTTGTATTTGGTATTTGAAGTTTGTCATAGTAATTCCATAACTAATATGAAGCGTTTCTTTTCCATATTTCTAGGGTCAACCTGAAACACGCTGTATTTTTCTGCTTCAATTTAACGGAACAAAATTAATTTTTTTCTGATTTCTTTTTTCCTTTCAAGAATTTTGAAAGTATTTTTTTTTTTTTTTAGATTTTATTCTTTCGTCTCTTGTTTTTCTTATTTTGAGTTAGTAATATCATTATTCACAAATATATATATATATATATATATATATATATATATATTATATATATATATATACTGTAGTCAACACTCGGAACATACATTGTTTAAGAATTGCCCTTTACAGACAGTTACCACTCCTCTCACATCCATTCAGGGTACGAGCAGCTCGCAGCATATTGTCATGTATATAAAGGGTCAACGTACTAAAAAGGCTTTTGTACATGGTTGTTCATCACCAGAAGAAATAGTGCTTTGATTTATCGTATTCAAATAAGTAGACCAGTCCATAATCCTTTCACATTTGCTTGGTGCATAATTCATCAAGAGCGACATGCTTCACAAGTTTGTGTTTCCTCCCCGAGATAAAAAAATTTGTGTAAAGTATGGTAATTGTAAATAGTAGTGTAAGTTGTAGATTATCGTATATTCATTTAGTATAACGGCTCATGAATGAGATGAGGAGACTTGGTAATACAGTATATTAGACTATGGTACCACCCGTTGAAAGCGATATCTTTCTGAAAATAACCTTTGGTTAGCTTTCGCCCGAATGGTTCATTCTGACGAAGGTCAAACTTTTCACTCCACCTTAGACCTACAATTAAACGTGGAATCCGAACTACGCCCCACCAGCAGCCCAGCGTCTTAACCACTAGGCTACCCAGAGTACCCATTTATCTACCAACTACTTTCTTTTATTGTGTGGAAGGATGAACAGGTGGGTTTTGCTGCCGATGGATTCGTAGTCAGCGAAGCTAACCACTACACCACTAATACCACGAAATCATTATTTCTTCTTCCATCGCCAAAGGCCAAGGATAGATTGAAGATGGCAAGCAAAGTTAGGCCATTTGAAAGATATGAACATCCAAAGGGCAGCGTGAATTGCGCGTTGTAAAGACTTTGACAGGCCATGTTCATCAAAGTAGAGCGTATAGCTATTGTGACATTACGGCTGAAGGGATTATCGTACTACGACCTTCGTGCCAGTACTTAGTTCTAAAAGTATGAATTGTTCAGTTGCAACGAGTACACGTATTTCTTTCTATATTTAGTTATTATTAATGAGTGCTACCAATTACAACATCCGGAGTGCGCACTCATTTTACATATCCTCATTAGAGAAACCAATTTATATACACATGCCTACATTATTGCTTACATACTTTTACTGCTGTATGTTAATAAATACATATAGACAAAGCCTACACACTCTCTCTCTTTCTGATTTTACTGTATGCTCATTCAAGACAGCTTGTCACCGAAAATCAGCCCTTAAGATAAAAAATAATAAATGCGTTGCTTTTATTACATTGTTGCATGAAGATAACTTCAAATATACCATATTACTTTCAAGTATTTTCTTTTTTTTTACCGTATTCACGAAAATAAAATTAGGAATATACTACTTCTTCGTGCACAGTTCCAGCATAGATTCTTAAAAGATGGTCCAACAAATTCAAACATTCGATTTCTCGTAAACAAGTTTCTACGAACCGGCTCTGGTGCTGATGAACCCCGGACTAGTCGTCCGTCAGCATCACAACACAGAGTGGCAGAGGTCCGTAATGCGTTCGACAGAAGCTATAGGAAGTCTGTCCGTCGGGATCCACAAGAATTGCATCATTCAAAGTCAAGCATCCACAGAATCTTAATCACATTAAAAAAGAATGCATACCGTCTGCAGGCCCTGCATGAGCTGATAAAGAGGATTATGCAGCACGAGCTGCAATATGATATGACCTGTTGCAAGCTGTGGAAACGGATAACCTCATGGACAACGTGTTATTGAGCGATGAGGCAACGTTCCACACCTCTAGAAACGTAAATCGTCACAGTTGCCGCGTATGGGCGCATGAAGCTCTCCATGAAGTTGTGAATGGCAGTGTAGCAGTCCTACGCTCAGTGTGTGATTTGGCATTACCAAACGAAAGGTTTATGGGCCTTGTTATTTCAGGAATCCACACTGCATGGTGATTCGTACTGGCCATGCTTTAACAATTCCTCGTACCACAGCTACAACAGGATGGTGTCGTCCATAGCGTGGTGTTCCAACAGGATGGTGCGCCACCACACTACGCCCTCATCATTCGTGAGTATCTGAACCAACTCTGGAGATCGATGTATTGGAAGAGGTGGAGGGCTTCAATGGCCACCGTCCCTGACTTTTTCACCCCTTGACTTTTTCACACACACACACACACACACACACACACACACACGCGCACGCACGCACGCACGCAATGTGCGCAACTCCACTTAAGCGAGGTACCGACTTTTTTAAAGCTATATATCTGAAAAACTAATTAACCTAACCTAACAACTTTAGTGCCATCGACCGAGAATGGCGTGATAAGGGTGGTTTCTGTTAAGTCATTAAATAGTGAGGTACTCGCTAATCTAACCGAACCTAACCTTAAGTAAACTAACCTAATCATTGAATTGAATAACTTTTATTATTAATAAAATAAAATAAAATTCTTTTACAATTTACAATGACATAAATAATTGTGAAGCTGAACCAGCATATCCTTTTTCCGACAATAAAAATGTTTCTAGAGATTTTATAGAAATATTTTAATGTGCTGAGGTACCAAAAGCGTTACCTCGTAAAAAATTACCCCACTACATCTGTGAATTATCACACACTGAACCTTACTTATATCCAGTTGCCTACGCGCGCGCGCGCGCGCACACACACACACACACACACACACACACACATATATATATAATATAGTGTAAGGCTTTACCCTTTGTATGAATAATGAGTATTTTGGGTGCCACCAATGTCAAAGTCAAACCTTGACGGCATTCTTGGGAGGACTCAAATCCTCGAGTGCCAAACCTTGAACATCCTTTAAAAATCTTCCAAACTGGAATTGCGGCACTCCCAATTTATAAATGTAATTACATTTTCAAACACATTAATTATACCCGGTTAAAACACTTAATACAAATGTTTTAACCCGCTGTTAATAAGCTGTTCAGTTTGGCTACACTTAATACTCGGTCAGTGCCGGAAAGTCAAAGAAATAAAATTGTAAAGACGGTCAGGTCACTGAATATTGGCTATTACTCAAATCGGGTTATATTATGCCCCTTTCACGCATGATTGCGCCCAATTTGATTGTTTCAGTACCACTTCATACCCACCTGATGAATAACAAGTGGAAATGAAACATGGATGAGACTATATATATATACATATATATATATTATATATATATATATATATATATATATATATATATATATATATATATATATATATAATATACAATGTGTGTATGTGTGTGTGTGTGTGTGTGTGTGTGTGTGTGTGTGTGTGACATGAAATTGCAACGTTCGACCTATAATTGGGATAAGACTTTATTGAGAGATGATATTAATGGCACATGGAATTATTTTTAGAATTATTTTAAACATTTACTCTAGAATCGAGTAATATTCCATTACGTAAAAAAAAGATTGGCTCTTTGCTTTTCGTGATATCCAAGTGGGCCGATTTTTCTGCCGCTCAGTGTATATATAGGTAGCTAGATAGACAGATAAATAAATGTAAAACGTTGCATGTCAGTAGAAACAAAGTTAAAAATATTCTATGCGCGACAAGAAACTGACAAGTGTTAAGGAAGAGAAAGATTTGGGTATTATTGTTGCCGACACTCTTAAACAGAGTAAACAATGTATCGAAGCGATCAAAGAGATTTACTGGTAGATCATTTGAATTTAGGTACGAAAAAACAACGCTAACATTACATAATATGATAATTCCTTAGTACGCTCCCACCTGGAATAGTGCATTCATTTTTGGTTCTCAGAGTTGCGTCAAGACACGAGACAGAATGGAGAGAGTGTAGCGATGGGCTACTACAGTAAAATGATTTCCAGGCTTAGAAACAAATCGTACACTGCCCGTTTAGAAACATTAAACTTATTCTCACGCGTAAAAAAGTGGATTCGAGGAAGTTTAATCCAGGTTTTTCGAGTGATTAAAGTTTTTGATAACCTTGACGCCGAAAAATATTCCACTTTCACACACGCAGACGGAACTCGCGGTAGTGATCTCAAATTAGTGGTAAGCATTTTAATTCTAACGAAGCTAAAGCATTTTTTCTTCAGTCGTATAATTAATTCGTGGAATGGATTGCTAGTCAACGTACTTCGAAGTAATTCGGTCGAATTCTTTAAAAAGAGACTAGATACTTTGCTTTAAACCCCGAGTTAAGAAAGATTTAGTACCGCATAAAATATTGTTGAAATTTTTATTCCGATTCTCCCCTCTTTGCTTTAAAATGTTCACTTAAACTTTCTTCCTTTCTTTTAACCTCCCATCTTAGACAGCCTCGTAGGAACCAGCCTGTCTGTTGTTGTTTGGTTCCTTTGTATAAAGTAAAATTACAATAATGATAAGGAAAGCAAATGACGATACAAGAATCACAATGAAAATCGCTATACGGACTGGAATACAAGACACATTACTGTGTGTGCGTGTGTGTGTGTGTGTGTGTGTGTGTAGTGTAAAACTTTTTAAAATAATGGAGCTTCAGTTCATTCTGCTTGAAACGAACGTTTTTTAATATATATAATAATTTCTTTTTACCATATATGGCAATTTAATGTCATAGCAAGAAATAAAATCGTACTTAAAGTACTTCTTGCGTGTGTAATTTTTTTTTTTTATTTCAAGGTTACGTTCCAAAAATCTCCAAATTCGTCTTCCCAAAATTGTATCTACACATTATTGCGAAAAACAGAACACGCAAGTAATTATTTTTGTTAAGTGCATGGTCAATAATGGTGCGGAAGTCAAGGTCAGGGTAGTACCGTCTGAAAGGTTAAGGCAATCAACCCGCTCAACGATGCTGCTTTTGCCTTTTTGTTTGGCCAAGGGCATGCCCGATGCTTTACGTTCCTGTACCTCATTGAAATGCGAGAATGGTACACGCTCTTCATTACTCCGCGTACCCATTTTACTAAAACACTATCGTGTGTGTACCGCGTGCAGGGAGTCGCTAATTGGTATGTATACGCGTGTGTAGTGTATAGTTTCGCGTACACTGTATACTAATTTATTTATACATACATGTAATCTCCAAATTTTATTTGTTGAAAATTACATAAATTTTAAATTAAGAAGAAGGAAACTCTTATTAAAAAATTACAATTCATAAGAAAATAAGAGAGAGAGAGAGAGAGAGAGAGAGAGAGAGAGAGAGAGAGAGAGAGAGAGAGAGAGATATATATATACACTGTATATATATATATATATATATATATATAGAGAGAGAGAGAGAGAGAGAGAGAGAGAAGCACTCTTTCGTGATAAATAATAATTATTAACCCTGATTTTTCGCTTCTACATTAGGGTATTGTATATACTATACCCAATAAAACCATTATACCATAAGACTGAAATAAATACGATAATTGGATGGGAAAAACCTGACAATATATTTTACGACGCATTCATTGGGAAAACTTATGTCCCAATAATCACTTCAACTGAACTGGATTCCACTTCGATGAGCCAATACTAAAAATATTTAAAAGCTTGTTACAAATATATTAAAATTTTAACCTTGAAACTCGAAAGAAGATCCTATTTAAAAGCTATTTGAAAGAGATTCTATCTTTAGTTTTAAATCGATAATTAATTAGTTTTAAATTGATAATTATTTAGTTTTGTAAAAATTGGTCGTTGCCAATGTACAGGCAGTTTTTACATAAATTTCTTATGTTCTTGTGGTTCGGAACCCACGTAAAATTGTAGGTCCCCTCCGCCACCACGGAGGACATACACAATACACGATTGCGAACACAGTTAGGTAGACCAGTCATGAGTGGATCCTAGGGTCTTTGTTGGTCTGAAACATTATAACATTATAACATCATATATATATATATATATATATATATTATATATATTATATATATATAACGTAAAGAACGACGCTTGTATAGGAGATATTCCGCGCAAGACGAGAGAGAGAGAGAGAGAACGAAACAAATGAAAAAATGAGGTAACCACCCGGGAATCGAACCCGGGATCTTCCGATTGCCGGTCAGATGCGATACCATTACACCATGGGCCTCACTCTTCCAAATGCCGTAATTCTTCTACATACTCGCAGAAACCAATGCCCCAAGGGGGCACCTCCCGCATGCCGTAACATTATATACATTCAACTGCAAAGAACACGCAGTATAAATAACGTAAAGAACGACGCTTGTATAGGAGATATTCCGCGCAAGACGAGAGAGAGAGAACGAAACAAATGAAAAAATGAGGTAACCACCCGGGAATCGAATCCGGGATCTTCCGATTGCCGGTCAGATGCGATACCATTACACCATGGGCCTCACTCTTCCAAATGCCGTAATTCTTCTACATACTCGCAGAAACCAATGCCCCAAGGGGCACCTCCCGCATGCCGTAACATTATATACATTCAACTGCAAAGAACACGCAGTATAAATAACGTAAAGAACGACGCTTGTATAGGAGATATTCCGCAAGACGAGAGAGAGAGAACGAAACAAATGAAAAAATGAGGTAACTACCCGGGAATCGAACCCGGGATCTTCCGATTGCCGGTCAGATGCGATACCATTACACATGGGCCTCACTCTTCCAAATGCGCGGAATATCTCCTATACAAGCGTCGTTCTTTACGTTATTTATACTGCGTGTTCTTTGCAGTTGAATAATATATATAATATATATATATATATATATATATATCATAACATTAACTTACCGTTTTATAGAAAATTCAAATTTTCATCAAGTTCTCATCTGCTTCAATATGTCGACTTCGTTCCTTGCTGTTAGTGTCAACTGCTGAGTGGCGCATAATAAATTGTATTGTGTACTAGCTCGTAGTTGTTATTTTGGATGCCTTACATTTGTTGTGTACGTAAAGTTTATCTACAATTGATTTCAATGCTTACCATATAACAACTATACTTGCCATGAAATAAAATAGGTATACAGTATAATTTTATACTACAGAATATTATAATACAATATCGCTTAAGTTTTAGAAAACTTAAAATTTAATAAGAAAGATTCTAGATAATCTACGAATTAATTATTCAAAAAAGGTGCCGGTACGCCGTACCGGTGCGTACCGTCACAAAAAAAGCCCTGTGTGTGTGCGCGTATATATATATATATATATATATGAGAGAGAGAGAGAGAAAATTTTACCAATTCAAACGGATACAAATGTTAATTTTTGTTTGAAAATCAAACAAAATTATCAGATGATAAAAGGGGAAAAATAATAACAGTAAATAAAGGGTATTTAATATTAACCTGATTCGTAGCTAAAAACAAAATTTGTTTTTACTTTTAAAATTCATTTAACCTTTTATTAATGAACTTTCAGTTCCAAAGTTTGGAACGTGTCATATATATGTGTGTGTATATATATATATATTATACCGTACATGCATAACAGGTTGTGGTGAGAACAAAAAGTAGTCTTATTATGCGGAATTACGGTACTCTTTGGCACAACTGTTATAGTTGGAAATTTTGTGCCGCGTCATAGAATAACACTTATGGTAAATACATCACCACATTTCAACCTTTCATGCAATGACCTTTCCATATATATAAAATTTTACGTGTGTGTGTGTGTGTGTGTGTATGTGTGTGTGTGTGTGTGTGTGTGTGTGTAAAATTGAAAATGTAATAGAGACATATTTACGAGACCTTATTCCTTCCTCGAAAGTTGAACGATTACTTCCTTCCTGAATAAGAAAAATGTAAAGTCCGTTACACAATTATTGTAATTGTCAACTTCAATTTGCTTCAAAAACCTGAAAAGATCAACGGATTTCTTTCCTTAGTGTGATTACAATGTTTTTCATTATTTTTAAGTAAGTCGTCAATTGCGGGAAATTTCTCCTTACAAACCGGAAGTATTTTCTAATATATATATATATATATATATATATATATATATATATTATATATATATGTTACAACTCCTAATAGTTCCCTAAGAACTTTTATGTTACACAGAGACCGTATATGGAACAAGAAATTCTTCTTGGAAAATTATCATAAATCCACTATAGTCCGAATAAGTTAATGGTAAATGACAAATACTATGTTTTTTCGTTTTCATTCTGTCCCAAAGCTCGATCCTAGCTGCTTGGCAGATAGCTGGTGAGGGAAGCTATATTCTGGAGCCTCTTTGCGAGTGACACGTTGGGCTTCCATCAAGAAAAAGAAAAACTGGTATTTGTCATTTAGCATTATTTATTCGACTAGAGTGGATTTAATTTTCCTAGAAGAGTTCCTTGTTCCAGGCACGGTCTGTGTGTAATATATATATATATACAAAGGTGGGCACCCGGGCCTCAAAAAGGACCGACGGTCCCGGTCCCGGTCCTTGCCTCAAACTGGACCGACGGTCCCGGTCCCAAGATAGGACCTAGGAACGACTCGGTCCTCGGTCCTTATATATAATATAAGTGAAAAATTTGATTAAAATGAAAAATGAAATTAAAGACACCGGAAATCTTTAATTTTATTAACGTAAATTATAATTAATACAATACATAAATGATGAAAAAAAGTTATTAAGTTAAATGCTTGAGTTTCCCTTCAAGAAGACTAGTATTTCAAAATGGCTGTCATTGAGCCCTGACCTTTTCGGCTTGAGGACGTCCTTCCCCAAAGAGAAGAGCCTCTCCACGGCGGCACTGGATGGGATAGGCGTGTTAAACTTGATGAATAAGTCCTTCAGGTGTTGAAACAAGTTTCAGTTCAGTCTCAGTCTCTTTCTGAGTCTTCTGGAGGAAACGATCCATCTTCTTTAGAACTTCAAATAATCACTAAAAAAGACCGTCCGGAATTGCTTAAAAATGGACCGTCGCTCCTCATTTCGGTCCTCACTGAGAAAAGGACCGACTTTCCCGCTCACGGTCCTTAAAAAGGACCGAGTTCCTGGAGTTCGGTCCCTTTGGAACTCGGTCCTGCCCACCTTTGTATATATATATATATATATATCAGGGTTGGCACTCCTTTTCGTCTATGAATTTCCTTGTGTTTTCATGTTTTCTAAGTATTTTTCTGAAATTTTCCAGGTATTAAATTTTTTACCAAATACATAGAATTAGGAAAAAAAATATAATACCAACCACATACCCACCCTCGTGTGTTACCCTTTTTTTTATTAATTTTATCTATTTATCGAATTTTTTTATTCTAAATTTTACGTATAAAGTTTTCCATTGTAACAAATTTTAAAGTAAATATTTTTTTGTTACGGACTTTTTCAAATAAAAATTAATTTTGTAATGACTAAATATGTAAACATAAAATGCTAATGACACTTTTCATTTGTACAATACTGTACATAATTTTATGAACATTCTTTGGGTATTATTAATGTACATTCAAAATGTTGTTTAATAATTTTAAAGCCACATAGGCTTATATTACAAAATTAAAGTCACAACAACTTTTTTTTCTGATATTTTATCGATAGAAATGTCGTCCCATATTACTTGGTTCAAAAAGATTTATGCAAAGTTTGCAATATGCTTGGAATGGATTTGGCATCAACAGGCTTTTAATGATACCCAGTCTTGATTTAGTTTTGGATCAGTCCAAGTTATGTTAACCCAAAGTTATTTAATTTTAGGATAATATATATATAATATATATATATATATATATATATATATATATATATATATATATATATATATATACACACACACACACACACACAAGTCGGACCCAAAAAATAGAATACAGTCTCAAATGCACTCATGACCTTCATAATAACTAAGTTGTACACTTTTATGAGAAAAATTTCGAATCTCTCTGACGTCATTATGATAAAAAGACGCCTCTGTGTGCCAGTTTTGAAAAAACAAATTAAATATAACAAAAACGTTATTAAATAGTGAAAAGTTGATGCATAACGACATACCAGAATATTAGAATATCGTGTCAGGTGTTACAAAAAATAGAATAAATTCATTGTTTATTGAGTACTGCCAATATATTAAACCTTTATCAAAGACTTTTTGACTGTCTTAGTATTTAGTTGGTCCACCCTCAGCCCTGATTACGGCCTGCAATCGAAAACCTTAATTATTTTTTCATGAACACTATATATATATATATATATATATATGGGAAAAGTAATTTATTGCACTGCAAACTGAGATATGTGAAGATGGTATGACTATTTTACCCAACCAGGGGCGGAGCTAGCTAGGGGCAGGCGGGGCAGTGCCCGGGGACCCGGGCCTTTGGGGGGCCCGGGTCGTTTCAACAAGTGATGAGAAGTTATTTGAGAGAGCAACAAAGCTAGTAAATAAATATAAAAATGATATTTCCTCTGGATTTCCAAGTCAATTACTCTCTCTTCGAATGTGCTTAAAAACAGACATTGAAAAAATGACGACAATCCATGAGCTATATTCATTTTTAATTAAAGACAACAGTACTTTGTGCTCAAGTTTTCCCGAAGTTGTGACTGCCATAACATTGTTCCTCACAATTCCTGTGACAGTTTCAAGTGCAGAGAGATCGTTTTCAAAACTTAAACTAATAAAGAACTATCTTCGAAATTCTATGAATGGAAAAGATTAAGTGGACTCTCAATTATATCAATTGAAAACAAGAAAGTTAGAAATATTAACTTGGAGGATTTAATTAATGAATTTGGTGAAAGAAAGGCAAGAGAAGTCAAGTTCTGATGTTGTCGTAAGTAAACTTTTATTTTACGGTATCCTTTTTAAAGCTCAATATTTTGCATAATGTTTTGCCTTCTATGCCTCCATGCGTACAAGTAGTATCATAATTCTTAAATATATGCTAAATAAATAATGCAAAGAAAAGCAATATAAATGTATAATAAAAATTTTGTTAGGGGGCCCGTAAATAAGTTTTGCCCCGGGGCCCGTGACACTCTTGCTCCGTTCCTGTACCCAACCCTGTTACCTTGTACTGTATTATCCTCCTCAGTCATAAGCAAAAGTACACCACAACATAAGTGAAATAAATAGGTTGTAGTTATTACATGGTTATACAGAAAGCGAAATCATTGGGAGTTGTAGGGAATTTCGTTTTATCAGAATTCCCTGTATTTTCCAGGTGTACCAGGTCAGTGGCAACACTGAATTATATATATATAAATTGACCTCCTATGTACTTGGCAACTTGGCAATGACGTTGCTAATTGCTCGTACCCTGAACGGATATGTGGTCAGAGCTGTGCTCTGTAAAAATCATTGAAGCCTTTATTTGCTATATACAACTTGATCATTTATCAGAATGTGTAAGAAACGTTGATATATATATATATATCTATATATATATATATATATATATATATATATATATAATATATATATATATTCGAATCAACAATTTTAATGCCAGTGGAAAGGTGTGCGATTTTTATTTAAAAGACACGAAATGCGTGATTTCTACGTAGCCAAGAAAAGGTAAAACGCTTCATTCCGGATTAGGTCCTTTGCACTACAATATCTTATTCTCTACTTTACTTCGATAAAGTGCAAATAATATACTTATAAATATACTTAAATTAATTAATTTTCTTTAAAACTATATCGTATAAAGGAAAAGAAATCACCACAATTTGGAACTTTCAAAAAAAAAAAAAAATTGTGATATGGTATTCACTCTACTGATTTTATCCTCTCTGTGGGCAGACGCTTTTATTCAGCTCTTGTGGGAAGACTTGTAAGCGAGAAAGGGTCAAGGAACTATCGAAATAGTCAACAAGTGACCCGACAGTGACCTCCCACGCGAGGTCAAACACCTTTGATTAATAAATCTTCAACGAACACTCGAGCCACAGTCCAAATATGTAATTCCAGAAGAATGCCTGAATATATATATATATATAATATATATATATATATATATATATATATATATATATATATATATATATATATATATATATATATATATATATATATATATATATATACACACGCAATAATATTACGCTTTCGGGAGAAATTTGAATTACGTTGGTAACTTGAATTATATCAAGACACTTGACAATTTTATTATTTATTATTTTATTATTTCTTTAGTAATGAAATTCTTAACCTCTAATGATAATCCTTTTAATTTCGCAACAACTTTTGGGCTAAAATTGGAAATTTAATTGTATTATTACTGACTATATATATATATATATATATATATATTCTTTCTTTCTTTCTTCCTTTTCCCTGTGGTTGTTTGCTTATATATATATATGCAATAAAATCACAGAACAACAACATGTGATCTTTTTAATAAGCAAAGAACTATATATATATATATATATATATATATATATATGTATATAAAACCATTTATTATGAGAAATAAATTCTGTGTTAATGACTCTTTCTCTGATAGATTTTTATACACAGACACACTCTTTGACACATTCACCCACGCACAAAGCCGTCTCGAAGAAGACTGAAATCAAAACTGGTCAAGAATTCTATCTTGAGTTTGAGTTTGAGCTATCTTCAACTTACGTGTCTTTACTTCTTTTTTCTTTGTTATAAAACTGAAAACATTTGTTACTCTAGTTACTCTCGAGTTCCTCTTTGTCGAGGAGTAAAAGGTTTAACAATCGGTGACTGATTGATGTTTTGCCAGCTCTGTGGTTAAAAGAATAGCGATATTCCGCATTTTACAGAGGATCATGATTCATTTCAAAATGGATTTAGAATCTCGAATTTTATTCATTCCTTGAATTTTCTTTCGTATAATTAATATTTAATAAGTGTTCTTATTTAAATAGTCCGATTGGTGACATTAAAATAGTCCCAGACTTGAGAACATTATCTTCTACATTCAAAACTTGATCTATTTATTAAATTCCATAATAATAATAGTAATAATAATGATAATAAAGGAATTATTATTATTATTATTATTAACAGTGCATGTTAATTAATTGTTGTTGTATATATATATATAATATATATATATATATAATATATTATATATACACAGGGTGGGTAAAAAAAAGTGACCCCGTAGAGGTAAACTGTCATATTAAAAAAAGTAAGAGGACTAGAGCTCCCTAACTTCATAGATGCTTACCTTAGCATGTTGTTCGTCTTAATTGGGAAGTTGCTCGATGTGTCCCTCTTCCTGCACAACGCAGGCCTCCAAACGTGGACGCCACTGATCAATACACCTGTTTACATATCGTCGAGACACCTTCTCCCAGCCGAGCAGAATTTTTTCGCGTAATTCATCTATGTCTCTCATATTGGTACAAGGGATGTAAACTTTGGACTTCAGAGCTTCCTAAACACCATAATCTAGTGGTGAAAGATCAGGGCTACTAGCCGGCCACATATTGGGTTCAATAAAATCAGGTGTTTCGTTCTGAAGGAATGTGACAGTTTGGCGTGCTCTGTGAGCAAGGGTTCCATCTTGTTAGAAAGTATATCTTTCACTCTATCTAATTGATATTCGACGAATTAGTGGTGAAAGATATACTTTCCAACAAGATGGAGCCCCTGCTCGCAGAGCACGCCAAACTGTCGTATTCCTTCAGAACGAAACATCGGATTTTATCGAACCCAATATGTGGCCGGCTAGTAGCCCTGATCTTTCATCACTAGATTATGGTGTTTGGGAAGCCCTGAAGTCCAAAGTTTACATCCCCTGTACCAATATGAGAGACATAGATGAATTACGCGAAAGAATTCTGCTCGGCTGGGAGAAGGTGTCTCAATGATATGTAAACAGGTATATTGATCAGTGGCGTCCACGTTTGGAGGCCTGCGTTGAGCAGGAAGAGGGACACATCGAGCTACTTCTCAATTAAGACGAACAACATGCTAAGGCAGCGTTCCTCAACCTTTTTGTACTACGGACCCCTTATTAAAAACTTGATATTTTGGGGGCACCTTCCCCAAAAATTATCTTTTGCATTATGATAAAATAGCATATAGACAAATTGAGGTATCCAGATTAATATAGTTTTTTAGTCTTGATTTATACATCAAAGTCGGAGTAAAAATGTAATAAAAATGGTAAAACTTACCGCTATTCTGTTTACATAAAAAAAAAACAGCATAAAAACAGGGAAAGGGTTCATTTGTGCCAAAAACTCTCAGTTCGTGAATTGGAAACATAAGATGGTCGTAAAAAACAACAACATTTATAGAAACTTTAAAGTTTCAAGTGATCGAAAATGTTATCGGTTAGAGGTCTAAGTTAGCCACCACAAAAAAAAGGGAAAAAATTGTTTTACTGAATATAGTCTAGTCAACTTACGGACCCCTTAAATACAACTCACGGACCCCTAGGGGTCCGCAGACCCCATGTTGAGAACCGCTGTAAGCATCTATGAAGTTAGGGAGCTCTAGTCCCCTTACTTTTTTTAATATGACAGTTTACCTCTTAGGGATCACTTTTTTTTTTTTACCCACCCTGTATATACCGTATTTGACGGCTTACAAGACGCTGCGCCGTGAAAGACGCACCTTAATTTTGGAAAGGTAAATTCAAGAAAAAAAGTTTTTGATGCACTTTATTGTTAATACAATGGATATGTAAAATTTAATAAAAAGAAAACCCAAAAGCCAATAAAGAAAGATAATATGATTATTACTCTTATTATTTGTTATTAATCAACTTCAGATTCATTACTGACATTATCATCATTATCCCCATCATCATAATGATGATGGGGACTGTCATAATGATGATGGTGAGACTTTTTTCCTCTTTTTCTGAATGAATGTTAACCCACGAATGATAGGTGTTGCTCCTTACTTAACCCCTTATTCTCTTCTCTTCTCTTAACCCCCTACTCTTTCCTTTCTCTCGGGCTAGCCTTAGAGTGGATCTTAGGGTCTTTGTTAGCCTTAGCTTCTGTAGATCTGTAGATCATCTTCACTTGTATCACTGTCACTCTCATACAATAAATGATCTTCGGTGCCATCCATTGCATTACTTATACCACATTTTTTAAAGGACTTGACCACAATTTCAGTCTTAACATCATGCCATGACTTCAGCACCTATTCACACACTTGTGCTATTGATGGACGTTTCATCCTTCCCCACTTTCGGCTTCTAAGACGCAGGGCGATTTTTTAAGGTATTTATAAGGAAAAAAAGTGCGTCTTATAAGCCGACAAATATGGTATATATTATATATATATATATATATATGTGTGTGTGTGTGTGTGTGTGTGTGTGCGTGTGTGTGCTCGCACGAAACTTTTTCTCCACCAGCATACGAACTCGGGCCACTGACCATTCGGCTACGAGAGGAAAATATTAACAGCAACATATCACTCGATGAAACACTTAAACGCTTTCGCGTCCAGAGGTGCTTTTACGTTACCAACCAGCATCTCCGAGTCGGAGAATCCGGGTTCGAGTTCTGGTGGGGGATAAATTTGGCGTATCTAAACCTTAGTTTTTTTTCTTCCCGAAAATATTTACCTTTTTTTACTTATAATTCATGCGTATGAGTAAACCATGAGTTTATTTATTTATTCATATTATTCATATTTATTCATTTATATTTATTCAGTAATGTTTATTACTCTTTTTATACTGTTTAGAAGGGATGTGCCGCAAACTCTGGTATTCAGCCACTAAATGAAGTTACGCATTGCATATATAAGTTATAACCTTCATTAAAGATCCTCTTATATAGGGGTCTTTAACCTGCACAACCCCCTCGTGGTAGAAGGAGATACAGGTCTAATAATCCAGTGAAGTTACGATATAACCAAACAATGGCAATATATATATATAAATGTCAGAAAAATAAGGTGAACAACATACTCAAAATCCACCGAAATCACATTAATTACAGGAAAACCCTCTTATTGGAATTGAAAGGGGAAGGGGGGTAAATTGTAATTGTTTATAATGTCCTATTTTTTTTTCATTTAAAGTGTGGATTATTGAGTAAAATTACACGTGAAACGCCTTAAAGCAAGCGTTGTTCGAGTGGTTGCTGAGGGGTGAGGGAGGGTCTGAAAGTCCGGTTTCCGTCAAATTTTGAACGTTTATGTTAAATTACTGTATGATAATCTTTATACATTCATGAATAATTCTGCTTCGTTTTCGGATAATAAATAATCAACGCATAAAGACAATGCTACCTTGAAAGGGAATCCTACTGCCTCATATGCAAGCAATCTGTTAGTGCAGCCGACAACGCTGCCATTTTAATGTAAAGAGGCCGGGGATGTAAACGCTGCTGCTCTTCAGCGGGTTGATCGTTTGAATACTGTACCTGGTAATAAAGTCCACGTAGTGCGCAGACGAGAAATCGGAGATAAAGGCACATATAGAAGGATAGAAACCGAAGGAAGGCCGTTGGAAAATTAAACATTTGTGCCAGATTCTATCAAAAGCTTTCGATATGTCTAGCGCAAGAGCGAAGGTTTCACCGAAATCCCGAAAGGAGGATCTACAGATCTACAGAAGCTAAGGCTAACAAAGACCCTAAGATCCACTCTAAGGTTAGCCCGAGAGAAAGGAAAGGAAAGAGGAGAATAAGGGGTTAAGTAAGTAGCAAACCTATCACTCGTGGGTTAACATTCATTCAGAAAAAGAGAAAGACTCACCATCATCATCCGCCGGCCACTGCCGACAAGTCGGAAAAATAGTCGAGAGAATAGGAAGAGGGTGAAAGATGAAAAGAAGTAAAATAAGAACGCTTACAAACCATGCAAACACAGTCTTAACTCACTGTCATACCATGCAAACTACAGACATGCAAGAAGAGTTACAGACATGCAAGTAAGGAGATAAAAAAAAAAAGTAGGTAAAGTTAAACAAAAAGTGGGTTAGTTTACTCTACGAGCTACATCTACGTTCGTGTTAGTCTAATTTTTTTTTAATTTTATTGCTGGCATCACACGCTGGCATGTCACAAGCTGGCATTAATCGTCAACAGACTCATCCTCGACCACCACCCCAGAGCTCCTGTTACTAATTGTTTTTTTATTTTAAACAACGTTAATATTTTTAAAATGCCTATCTAAACGGTTCTTAAACATATTAACGCTGGTAGAGTTAACGACTGACGCGGGAAGATTATTCCATTTATCAATTACTTTAAACGTAAAGAAGTTTTTAGCGATATTAGTAATGAAACGTCTGCCACGCAACTTAAATCCGTTATTACGAGTATTGCTACTATCGAAAGTGAACAGTTTGTCAAAATTTACGTTATCGATGTTATTAACGATTTTGAAAACTTCAATAAGCCCCCCTTAATCTCCTAGTTTCGAGTGAATGCAAGTCTAACTCTTTAATCCTATCTTCATAAGGCTTGTTGCGCAATGACGGAATTAGTTTCG
Source organism: Bathynomus jamesi (assembly GCA_023014485.1). Lineage (NCBI taxonomy): Eukaryota > Metazoa > Arthropoda > Malacostraca > Isopoda > Cirolanidae > Bathynomus > Bathynomus jamesi. Next base: position 63,334 of record JAJOZX010011687.1, read on the forward strand.
TGGCACGACGCTGAACCCTTTCTAACCTATCAATATCCTCGCAAATACGGGCACCAAAACTGAACGGCATATTCTAAATGAGGCCTGACTAGGGACTTGTAAAGGGGCAATATAATATCCTTCGATTTAAATTCGAAATTACGCGCTATGAAGCCTAACATCCTATTAGCTTTTGCGCAAGACTCCAGGCACTGGTTCCTAACTTTTAAATCCTTAGATACGCGTACGCCTAAATCTACTTCCTCGTCAACGCTCGCTAACTCTCTATCATCCATCGTGTACGTGTAATATTGTCTATGTTAAATTGCAATTGCCACTTATCCGTCCACTCCATAATCCTATTTACATCGTCTTGGAGCCTATTTCTATCGTCCTCGTTAACAACCTTACCGCCTATTTTAGTATCGTCCGCGAATTTTGACACGTTACTAGTCAATCCTACATCTATGTCGTTAATGTAAATTACGAATAGCAATGGGCCTAACACTGAACCCTGTGGGACACCGCTACCTACATCCAACCACCCGATTCACTACCATTAACAACGACCCTCTGTCTCCTAGCACGAAGCCATTCCTCTAACCAGTTAGCTACCTGACCGCGTATACCGTGCGCTTTAACCTTCGCAATTAATCTTCTATGCGGAACTGTATCGAACGCCTTTTTAAAATCTAAATAAATAACGTCAGCCGCTCTATGCCTATCGTATTCGCGCACTATTTCGTTATAAAATTCTAACAAATTAGTTAAACAAGATCTATGGCGTCGAAACCCATGCTGACTACTATTAATCAAATCTCTACTTTCTAAGTGATCGATGATACGATCCCTAACTACGGATTCCAAAAGTTTACCGACAATTGACGTTAAGCTAATGGGCCTATAATTGCTAGCTACTGTGCGGTCGCCTTTTTTAAAAATAGGCGTGACGTTAGCTAATTTGAAGTCTTCAGGAATAATCCCCGTTTCGAGTGACTGATTAAAAATCTTCGTTAAGGGGCCTACGATAACGTCTTTCAAATCTTTCAAATGTCTGGGATAAAAAGCGTCAGGGCCTGGAGCCTTGCTAACTTTTAGCCTATCGATATAATGCGCAATCTCACCCTCGTAAACAGTTATTTCATCCAAAATAGTCTCGCTACTAAATGGAACGATATCGTCCACGGGGACATTATTTACGTCTTCTACGGTAAAAACTGTCGCAAAAAAGTTATTGAAAATACCCGCCATCGCCTGAGCGTCAGAAGCCAAAGCGCCGTTAACATCCACTAGAGGGCCTATGTTATCTTTTATCGGCTTACGATTATTGACGTATTCAAAAAACTTTTTTGGATTATGTTTACTATCCGCAGCTATAAGTATCTCTAAATTACGCTTAGCATTCCTAACTGATCTTTTAACCTGACGTCTAAGCTCGATATATCTATTAAAGTTAGCTGCCGTGCCATTGCGCTTATTAAGTCTATACGCTGTTACGCTCGTTTATGAACTCGCCTATTTCCCTAGTCCACCACTTGGGCCTACCATGATTTCTAGCGCGCTTGGGCCTACGAGGAATAAACTCCCTTTCAATATTCATAAAACTTTCTTTAAACGCCTCCCAATGCAAATTTGTGTCATTACCCATAAATAAGTTATCCCAGTCCACTACTCTCATCCTATCCGCAAAACTATCAAAATTAGCCCTACGAAAATCAGGGACTTCTATTACGTTACTATCCTTAGTGTTTTCTATCAATAACTTAAACCTAAGAATTTGATGATCACTACATCCTAAACTCTCGCCTACTTCTAAACCTTCGACTATATTTTCGCCGTTCGTCATCACCAAATCTAAAATATTGTCACCGCGCGTTGGTTCGGTAACCATCTGTCGTAAAAAATTATCTTCCATGAACTCAATCAATCTCAAACCCTCCTCATTACCAGTAAAAGTCTCGTAATTAACATTAGGGCAGTTAAAGTCTCCGACAATTATACTATTCCGATTGTCAATAAAGTTACCAAGAAGTGAGTAAAATCTAGTATCGGTATCGAGGGTTGAACGGGAGGTCTATAAACAACAACAAAATTAAAACTAATACTACGCGCCCTAACTTCAACGCATATCGCATTAATTGCTGCCGGAAAATCTATCTTAACCTCGATAGCCCTAAGGGAATTACGAATGTACAGCAAAACGCCGCCACCAAACCTATGTAACCTATCATTAGTAAAGAGTTTAAAACCCGGTATATCAAGTTCCCCCAACAAGTCCCGAGTCACGGTATTTAACCACGTTTCAGTGATAGCAACTATATCGTAGTTGCCGGAATAAATTATCGCCTTAAATTCGTTTAATTTATTTCTAATACTACGCGCGTTACAATAAAAGACGTTTAAGTTATTTTTTACCACGGGCCGGCGTTTTAAACTATTTTTCACGTCGGGCCCGCGTTCCCCGGACCCACAACGTTTAAAGAAGGCTTCGACCTATACAGCTTTCGTACGTTTTCGTCAATTAACCTACCTAGCCTAGCATTACCTATTTCATTAAAATGCACCCCATCTTTTATAAAAAGGCTAGGATCACTGAATTCTGACCACAGCTTTACGAAGGGTACATTTTCCTCAGCACAAATCTCTTCTAATTTATTATTAAAAAATATTGTTTTGACGTAATCCTAAGACCCAAACCGTGCCTAGGGGTAATACCTAGAACTAAAGACCTATCTGACCTCGCCTTAGGGACCTAATTAACCCCCTATATCTCTCCAAAAGGTCAGGCACTCTCGTATCGGGCCTATACGAGTCGTTGCCCCTACCATCGTCACCAACATCGAGTGACGGGAGGCAACGTCAATCCTATCCACTTCGTCTCTAACTCTGTCAACCCTGGCCCCTGGGAGACAGACCCTCCTCCTCTTGGTTGGATGCCGTTCAACGAACTCTTGTCCATGTGGCGCACTAAAGAGTCCCCAATTAAAATAGTTTCCCCCTCATTCACGTCCCTTTCCAAATGGGCGAAAGGGTTCGAAACCTCGATAGGGGGGGGGATTCCTATCACCTAACGTACGCGGCCTAGCTCCACCCTTAACTTCTCTAAATCCCTCCCCATCTACTAATCTCGGACCAACCTTAACCCCTTCCTCAACTCTATCCAACCTTCCCGACAAGCTACCTAAACTAGAAACTAGGTTACGCACCTCACCCTTCAAATTACTAACGTCTTCAACGTTAGTATTGGTTCGGCTTTCGTCAACCGTAGCCCTACCCCTGCCCTCATCAAGCGTTGCAAGTCTTTCCGTTACCTCACGTACACTGCGTTTTATGTCAACTATTTCCTCCATTAACTCGCAAAAGAAACAAACTGATCTCTCGGTAATCGCCATAGGACCGCCGTTATAATCTTTAAATCCGAATACCACCGGTTTACCCCACACCTAACACACGACGCTTTCTGCGACGGCATCGCGCAGTTAAAAATTAGTTTATAACCGTCACAAGTTTAAGTTAAATTAAGCCGGCACGCTATGAAAACTTCTAAATCGCTAAAAACCACTAATATTCAATTACTTAACTATAACAATGTGAATATAAACGCAAGTATATAAAATTCAAAACTTTCCAAAAGTAAAATTATTAGCAATATGCAAAAGTAGAGCAATATCAGAGAGCTCAGGAAATGCGTCCGTTCAGTACAGAGTGGCTGACGAATGAGTACAAGAAAATCGCCAGTAGAGCGTCCCATGCGGAACCCATACTAACAAACTCAAAGAAGATTGTGAGTAGAGAGGTGTTTAAGAATCTTCCTGTTAAAATTAGATTAAAAAACTTTAGAAAGGCAAAAATTAAAGCAGTTGGATGATAGTTAGAGAGTTGAGAGCGGTCACCCTTCTTTGGGACAGGCTGAATGAAAGCAAATTTGCAACAGGAAGGAAAAGTACCAGATGAAAGATGAAGACGATTCCGGGCAGAAATGTAAGCTAAAAAATGAGAGTCAGGAGTGGATGACGACGGTACCTCCTGGAAGCCTTCTCTGTTGCGAATAGCATTAGAACAAGCAAAATTAAACCAAGAGTTTTTTCTTTTTTGCATTAGTATTAGGAAAAGAATATGGAATGTACGGCTCCATGCCTGAGAGAATCATCTCCGTGATGGGCTCATCGCACTCAGAGGGGCCCCGGCCACGGAAGCAATAATTATTTCATGGAAAATCAAAGAAGTATTGCCTACGGGCCTGCAGTCGGCGGCGCCATGAAACATAAACAAACTTTAATTAACTTTGAATGATTTAAATATGACTCGACTCCATCAGTTTCTAATTTACAGTTGAGTCATTACGTCATCCACTTCCAGCATCTATTATTGACTACTGAAATACCCACCGTCCGCGTTGCATGATTATAATATTGTAATTTTTAAGAATATCACTTAACTAAGAAATTATAAATTAAATACATAATTTTATAAAAGAAAATTATACTTTGAAATTACTTAATAAAAGTTTCCTGATTCACCATCGTTTCAAAAACATAAGTATACCTATTTGGCAGTGTTCTGGCTTCCTGAATAGTATGGTGGTAAGATGTCGGACTCGGAGCGTTGACTTGCGACGTGAGTACGAACCCTCCTTTGGACTGCAGGCTTTTCTTCAGTCTTCATATGCAGGGTGGTCCAGAAGTCGCTATCTATTTTGCTGAAATAATAGTATTTTAGGATAAAAATGTAGTAACATAATTAGATGTATATTTATTTATCAAGCTTTCGTGTAAGATTCGACGTGAGCACCATCAGTATCTCTGCAAATCTCAAATCTGTCCACTGCATGGCGAAACACATTCTCAAGCATCTCTGGGGTTATTTTAGCTACTGCCGCGACAATGCGGGTTCGCAGATCCTGCAGGTCTGTAACTCTTGTTTTGTAAATCTCAGACTTTATAAAGCCCCACGCAAAAAAGTCTAATGGTGTTAAATCCGGAGATCGTGCTGCCAAGGGCCTGTTTCCACCACGTCCAACCCAGCTATTTGGTAAGAGCTCATCAAGGTACGCCCGAACGATGTTTGCATAGTGACATGGAGCTCCATCTTGTTGAAAGACAACAGTGTCGAGAGTGCTATCTGAACGAAGGAGTTCAAGAAACTGTTGAAGCATGTCAAGATACATTGGCCCTGTTACCGTGGCTTCTGCAAAGAAAAAAGGTCCGTAAATGTTCGAGCTTGTCATACCCAACCAGACATTAACTTTAGGAGAATCTCTCTCCCATTCGTAGAACTCGGTTGATTTTTCACTCGCCCAGATACGGCAATTATGTCAATTAACCTTTCCGCATCTGTGGAATGTCGCCTCATCGCTGAAGAGAATGTGGTTTAATAAGTTTACGGTATGAATTTTTTCAATCAATTCTGTGCACATGGCAGCTCGTCTTCGATAATCCTCTTCGTGCAACTCATGTAGCACTTGAATATGGTAACTTTTCCTTTTTAATGTTGATTTTGAAATCCTTCTCAGTCTTTTTTGGTATGCTCAGTGTACGTGATGCTGTGCGAGTTGACATTCTAGGATATGTTTCGGAGGCATCTCTTACCAATTTGACATTTTCTTAAGAGTTACCTGGACGTCCAGATCTTTCCTAATCATGAACAGATCCTGTTCTTTTAAATTTATTGACCAGCTCGCGAATTGCTTTGTCTGCAGGTCCTGGTTTGTGAAATCTTTCGAACTTTTCTCGAATTTCTTTGCACTTCTTCCCTTGGATACGTAGTGTTACTACCATCACACGTTCTTGTACATACTTCATCATCTATGGCCTGTAGAAAATAAAATAGAAATATAATTATTTCAGCAAAATAGGGACTTTTGGACCACCCTGTGTGTGTATATATATATATATATATATATATATATATATATATATATATATATATATATATATATATATATATATATATGGAAAAATAATTCTGGATTTTTCAAAATTTTTAGTTTTTTAGCTGAAAGGTCATATAGGTGGATTAGTTTAATTATATTTGAACGTTTAATGCAAAAATAACAGACAGTTGCTATTAATAATTAGTTTGGCCCCCCTTAGCTAATCTAAGCAGTGCCAGACTTAGACCTGTGGAGACCCTAAGGGAACTCAGACGGTGCGGGCCCCACTCTTGTCTGAACAGCGATTCTCAGAAGCAAATCAGAGAATTAAAAATAACATTTATGTGACCCCTCCCACCCCCTAAAAAAAATCATTACCAATGTTTTCCAAACATGAACTGTTTCAGATAATCAAGTTATAGTAATGAATGTAACCATGCTGAATGAAACAAATTATTTTTGCCTAATTGTTTGCATTTAATAATAAGAAGCATTTTATAATAAAAAAGTTATCATTTGTGGAGGAGACCCTGAGGCAGCTACCTCATTTGCCTCATGTTAAATCCGATTATGAACCTAAGTAGTAAGTACTGTATTGTAATAAAGTTTGACGAGTCGTGTATCACAGATTTACAAAGATCCTCGTTCCTCTCAGAATGAAACCAAACCTTGATAAAACGTTCATTGAGTTGAGCCTTGTTTGTAATTGGAACTTCGTGAATTTCATTTTTCAGTAGGTTCTATATATTTTCTATAGGATTCATTTCTGGAAAATTTCCAGCCCGTGGGTGCACTGCAATGTCATTTTGTCTGAACCAGGTCTTGACACTTTTCGCTGTGTGACACGGGGCTGAATCTTGTTGAAGTGTCCAAAACCTATTTTCAAACCGATCCCTAATTTGAGGTAGTAAGTGGTCATTTAGTACCCTTATGTATTGTTGCTGCTGCATAGTTCCATAAATAATGTGCAGACATTTGTGCCATGCACTGAAATAGCACACGAAGCCATCATTTTCTGAGGAAAATCTAGTGTCTTCTTAGGGGCCATTCAAAAATTATGTAACGCAGAAAGGGGTGGGGGGGGGTGTTAGGCCAGGTATTACAGTGTGTTACATGGGGGTGAGGGGTGTCACCAAGTGCTACATAACACTTCATCACCACAAATACATAAAACTGGGAAATGACAAGATATGTAATTTGAGCATGTGTCTTGTATATAATATAGGTGAGAGTAACAAATTATTATGATGCATGAAAAGGTGTTTTGAGTAAGTGATGAGCAAAAAGTTTTTTTTGGAAAGAGAAGTAACAATTTATAGAAAATATTGGATAGGTGTAACAAAATGTTATGGGGGATGGGGGGTATAAATTTTGGTGGAAAAAAGCGTTACATACTTTTGGAATGGCCTCTTAAGACTCTCAGACCTAAATTCTTCATCTGATCGCTGTCGGACAGTTTAAATGCGGTCATCAAAGACTATTATGGTTGATTCATCTGAGAACACAATCTGAAACAAAAACATATACAATATACAGTACCTTTCAACCTTTCAAATGTTCCGTGCAATGATTCCTCATTGTTAATAGAAATATTCTTGAGTCTGCCATTATCCAACTTTCAAATAACTTCAACATAAGCAAAGGTCTTTTTCAACTCGATCCTGTTGTTTTGAATTCCTTCAAAACAGATTTAGATAAGAAGGGTAGAACGCTAAATCTTTGGTAAACATGTATGCTACTTTATTAACTTTTAATTTTCATTTTATTTTTATATACATCGAAACTTAACCAAAAAAGGCAGAGTGTTAAAACCCGGGCAGATTTCCAGTATAAATTTGTATTTTTATAATTAATTTGATCTTGTGCTAAAAATCGATATTTTTTCCTTACAAATCTGTATGCCTCTCTTTCTTTTTTTTTTTCTTTCTGTAACCTATATATAGGCTGTAACCCTTTTATGTACTTCAGTGTTCCTGAGGATGTCATTAGACGAAAGCGCTTGAGCACCATTTTGTGTTTCCTTCCTTCGTGGTTTTATTCATCATAAATATTTTTCACGTGTTACTTTCGTTAAATAATTTTCATATAATATAATATATATATATATAATATATATATATATATAAGGTTGGTTGTAACATATTCTGCTCGATTTTTAGTTCATTCAGAACAAAAATTAAATGACTTATAAGGACAAATTTGCTCGAATTTTTAGTTTATTCACAACAAAAATTAAATGACATAATGACAAATTAACAATCAATATAATTCCCTTCTTTTTCTATAACCTCTTCCCACCTGTAGAAAAGTTTTTTTGCCACGTTCGAGGAAATCCCTTGGTTTCGAGTTTAAAAAAAAGCGATCACTTCGTTTTCGATAGCTTCCCTGGATTGCAACTTTTGTACATCTAGGTGGTGTTGTAGACTTCTGAATAAATGATAGTCTGAAGTGCGATGTCCGAAGAATAAGGTGGATGAGGCATTTTTTCCCAACCAAATACTTCCAATTGGACAGTGGTAATTCGAGCAGTGTGAGGGCGCGCGTTATCCTGGTGGAATAGAACACCTCTGCGATTAATTAATGCAGGACGTTTTTCTTGTAATGCCATCTTCAATCGTTGGAGTTGTTGGCAGTAGACTTCAGCTGTGATTGTTTGTTTATCTGGCAGAAGCTCAAAATGAATAATTCCTTGCATATCCCACCAAACACAAAGCAAAATTTTCTTTGGATTGGGTCTATTCCTTGGCTGAGGTTCAGGCTTTGTTTCACGGCTAAGCCACTGATGTCGACGCTTAATATTGTTATAGAGGACCCATTTTTCATCCCCAATGACGATCCGATTCAAAAACGGTGCCTACAGTTGCCGAGGATACAGTGATGTGCAAATATCGATTCGATGTTGAAGATTCGCTTCAAAGCTTGTGACAAATCATGCGGAACCCATTTTCCAACCTTCACTACGTTTCCTACCAGCTTCAAATGACGATGAATGGCCATATGGCTAACGCAGAGTTGCAGGCCAAGTTCTCTTACAGTTGCTGTTGGGTTTTCCTCCTCTGTTGCTTTCAGCAACTCTTCATCTAACTCATTTGGTCGTCCAGTTCGTTGATAATCTTTCAGACTGATAATCTTTCAGTCTCCATTTCTGAACTTCTCAAACCATCTCCTACACATCCACTCGCTCACAACATCATTTCCATAAACTCTTTGAATGTTTCTTGCGGATTCACAAGCGTTAGATCCTTTATGGAACTCATAGAGCATCACATGTTGAATATGCTCTTTCGTGGGATCCATATTTTTTCAATTACTGTAATATCGTAGGGGTGGCGTTGTAACTGTATGAAAAACACCAGAGAAAATATTCATTAGCCTAATCCTACACTAGCCTAAGTCATTCTGTATCATTCTGTATCGTGATAAAACCTGTGCGAACTTGTCGCCGCGTGTATTTTGCAACATTTCTAAAACTATTTCACATTATCTTGAGGTTATTCTATTAGCTATCGTCCGTTTTCTAATCGAGCAGAATTTATGTTACAACCTGATACACACACACACAGTATATATATATATATATATATATATATATATATATATATATATATAATATATATATATATATATATATATATATATATATGCGAGTTGGGTTATCATTTAAACTAAACATGCTTCTAAAATCGACATTGTTGAACCCACGTAAGAACTTGAAAACCTCGATGAGTTGACCGCGCAGCCTCCGAGTTTCCAGCGAAAACAAATTCAGGGCGCGTAAGCGTCGATTGTAGCCATATGCCTAACGGAAGGGATTAACTTTGTGGCCCTCGCCTGCACTCGCTCCAGCCTCTCAATATCTTGTACAGAGAGAGAGCACAATCTCCTTGTTCCGAAATCGAAATTGCCTCCTCATATAACCCAACAACTTCTAGGCTTTCTTTTCCACCTCTACGCACTGTTTGGTAAACTTAAGGTCGCTGCTAATTAGCACACCCAAGTCCTTTTCCAAATCAGTCGCCTCGATATTACTCCCCAACATGGAGTAGTCCGACTTGGGATTGGCGTAGCCAATGTGCATCACCTTGCATTTACCCAAGTTAAACGACATTTGCCATTTTTCGGACCACTCTCCTATCCTACGTAGGTCAGCACGCAGTTGCTCGATCGCTTCGGGCGTCCAACATTGGCCCCAAGTAGGGTTGCCAACCATCCTTTTTGAAAGGACAGTCCTTTTTGTAGATTTTTGTCCTTGTCCTTTCTGAGTTCGGAAAGGACGCCATTTGTCCTTTTCTGATAACAATCTTGTTCCGAACAACAGTTTGTAACAAAACTTTTGTTTAAAAGGAAATAATTATAAAGTCTTAAGTCGAGTAACATTTATAAGTTTATCTATTTCTGGAACATCTGCATATTGCGAAAGAATTTTCAGTGTGATGAACGCCAAATGGCGTGATGATAGAAACCGATGTTCGGTTGAACTAGAAAAAGTGAGCTTTTTTTTTATTTTAATTTAAAGGATAATTGTTTGGGTTTGCGGAAAAAATAAAAAATGATACTCTTTTACTGAAGTCTGCAAAAATTCAAGAAAAGTATAAATTTAAAAATAAATAAATATCAAGTTACCATAAATTTTGTTAATGCATGACTCAATGGGTCAATATCTGTATATCAATAAAAATATTTCCTTTAAAAAAATATGCAATAAAAAAGCATGCAGAATAAATTGTAATAAATTATAAATAAAATTTTACTTCTTTCCCTGACCCTGTAGACAGTATATTGGAATTGATGTTCTTGTCCTTTATTCAAACTTCATGGAGTTGGCAACCCCTAGCCCAAGTGTCATCAGCGAATTTGGCGATCCTACTGACGATGCCAGCGTCAATATCATTTATGTAAATGATAAACAACAGTGGCCCAAAACGGAACCCTGAGGAACCCCGCGAGTGACTGAGGCCCAACCCGAGCTAGCCCTTTTAATTACAACCCTCTGCCGCCTATTCTTCAGCCAGTTTCCAATCCAGCTATCTACTTCCCATCGATACCCAGCGCGCGGACTTTCGCCATCAGCCGGAGGTGAGGTACCTTATCAAAGGTTTTCTGAAAGTCGAGATAAAGTTATCAATCGCCCTATTCTTATCATACTCACTCAACATGACGTGGAAAAACTCGAGCAAGTTGGTGAAACACGACCTATGCCGTCTAAACTCATATTGGGAGTCCCCAAGCAGCTTTTAGGAATCCAAATGGTCAACGATCCTATCCGCTATTATTCCTCTAATAATTTACCTACAACCGAAGTGAACTAATGGGACGACAGTTTCCTGGACTTTCGTGATCCCCTTTTTTAAAGATAAGGGTCACGTTGGGCTTCCCCAGTCACCAGGTACTTGGCCCGTCTCCAACGATTTGTTGAAGACTGTAGCCAGGTGGGGAGTCACCTGGTCGCGCACTTCCCGCAACACTCTGGGGAGGAACTGGTCTGGCCCAGGAGCCTTAAACGCATTCAGTTTGCTATTCTATCGGCAACGTCTGTCGCGGTACACCGAACACTCCAGGCGAGCACCGTCGTGCCTGACGCCTGGCTCGGGGATGACGCGGGTGTTCCCTGGTGAACACTCCTGCAAAGTACTCATTCAGCACATTAGCGATGTCTGCGTCGGAGGTTGGCAGCGTGCCGCTGGGGTCCTTTAACGGACCTATCATGCTTTAATGGGCTTTCTACTATTAACATAACTGAAGAATTCCTTAGGGTTCCTCTTGCAGAGGCTTGCCACCCGGAGTTCTTCGTTAGTTTAGCTATCCTAATCTTCGCCTTCGCTCCCCTTCACAGGCGGACATACGCCTCAGTGTTCTCATGGGAACGATTGGCCTTCGCCCTCCTATACGCAGCTTTCTTATTTCGGATAACCGAGCGATGTCACGACTGAACCACTTAGGCTGTTTGAAGCATGGGGTGACCGGTTTTGAGTGTATGGCAGCAGACTGCAGCACCATAAACTGGTCCCGGAATGCACTCCACACTCCCTCAACATCGCCACCGACCTCTAACCCCATCTCACCTACGCATCCCGGAGGCCAACAAAGTCCGCCCGCCGTAGATCGAGCTTACTGCCTCTCGAGTTATTACTCTTCACCCGAGGGACGCACACACAGACCCTAATCAGACCGTGATCACTCCCGCCTAACGATTGATTAACGGTGAGGCCAGTGACGAGATTGTCTTCGGTCGTGAATATTAAGTCTAGAACGCTTTCGCCTCGTGTAGGCTCATTGACCCACTGAGTGAGGAAGTTCTCATCAGCAAAGTCAACTAGCCTCCTCCCTTCAGCATCAGCAGTCCTATTTTCCCACTTTATGCCGCGACAGTTGAAGCCTCCTAAAACTACACACACCCTATCCCCTAGCAAGCTACGGAGTTCGGTGTACAGGGTTGTATCCTCCTCGAGGAGGAGATGCGGAAGTCTGTACACCAAGATTAACTTATAGTTCGTCCCTCCCACGTTCAGATCGACGCCAAGCAGCTCCCGTTCCGATCGGAACTGGCAGTCAACCGCACTCAACGTGTCCCTCACGTATATTAGTACCCCTCCCCCCTCCCCACGGGTGCGGTCCTTGTGAAACATTCTATACCCGGGGATCTCGAACTCTCGAACGTAGTCCCTACGATCAGTATGAATCCAGGACTCGGTGATAGCAACGATATCCTGGTATTCTGATGCTATGAGCGCTCGTAGCTCGCAACAAAGCTGGGCACTTGCGGTTTTTTTGCGGTACTGCGGTACTGCGGTACTACCGCACTACCAAACCGGTACCGCATAACGCAGTACCGCAAAGGATCGCTGAAAGTACAGCAGTACCGCTACCGCATTCAAATTTCCCGCGGTACTTTCCGCGGTACCGACAAACACGGTAGTACCGCAGTACCGCAGTACCGCAAAAAAAAACGCAAGTGCCCAGCTTTGGCTCGCAAACCTTATTCCTAATCGACCTAGCATTAAAAAGCACTGCACGGAGGAAGCCTTCCCTATTCTGACCGCCCTCTAGCACGATCCATTTCCCGAACACTCAGGGCTGTCGGGAGTTGAAGAGCTCCTCATCAACGAGTGGGCAACTTCCGCAGGAGCCTGAGCCCCCTCCAACGGGGAAGGAGGGTCACCCACCTGTACATGGACGCACCTTCAGTTGAAGGTACGTCCGCCAGCGGCTCAAGATCATCTCCCCCCGGTGGGGGCCCGTCATCAAACCCCGGGCTTGACCTCACCATACGGTATAGGTGCCGGTCAAGCAGCGTGCCCAGCACACCTTTATTCTTGTCATTGAAGTGAACACTATCTCTCTAATAAAGGACCCACCTACCCGAAAACGCGTCGAAGGGGTCAACAAACCTCACACTCAGTGGGACGCACAAGTCTTGCACCCTTTCGTTGATGCCAGTGACCTTACTGAACGCGTGGTCACTGGCATTCATCCGCGGTAAAATACCCATCAACATTCCCGTGTCTGTTTTAAGTTTTAGATCATCCGCAAGAGACATGATCTCGGTGGTGATCCCTTCCGTCGAATGTACCCTACCGCCTTTGAGGAACAGATCGTTGCCACCACAGATCGTTGCCACCAGCGTGGACAACGAGCGCAGTCCTCCGACGAGCCACGCGCAACTTCTCTAACTCTTTGCTTGAGGTCACCGTTCCCTGCCCGGGTAAGCACCTTATCTCCAGGGTGCAGTGTGCTGCCGGAGCGTGCCGGAGCGCCGCTCCGGCACCTCTGCAAGAGGAAGTTTGGAGGAATTACCATAACAAGCAACAAATAAATTGTCTCCATTAATTATCAACAGTATCTTACTAGTCTTGTGAACAATTTGCAGCACCGTATGTTCACGACAACATCCATGAAAGGTTCTCAAACTTCTGAACCTCAAAGTATGTATAAATCACTGCTAAATGAAATGTATGTCCTTGAAAAAGACTACTGGCCTGATGAAATACCACCTAATTACGAAGCTGAAATCTCATCTCTCTGTAAGAGGTTTAAGCTTTCTTCTTACTCTGTACTAAATGCCTTTAGAGACTATGTGGAAGATCATGGGCGCCGCATCCCCCAAGATTTACACCCATTATTGAGCTGTTCACAAGTTATTCCTATTAGTACTGCTGAGTGTGAGAGGGGATTCAGTCACATGAACTTGATAATAACAACAACACGCTCAAGAATTCTCATAAATCATGTATCAGCGCTTATGTTTGTTAAACTACATGGACCTCCTCTAGTTCAGTGGAATCCTGAGCCATATGCCATATCATGGCTGCGGTACCACAGATCGGCAGATGACACCAGGACAAGAGTTGCTTCAGACCCCCGAAAACATATCACGCCTGACCCTTTGTGGAAATTATTGTGAAACTTCCCACTGGTGGTATTTGGTAAGCACTAAGTAGTTTTAACTTCTTAAATTGATAAATACATGATTGCTCTTTTTTCTTTATTTGCTTGATAATTATATTTATTTTATGATAATTAGTGAGTGCAAACACGAAATACTTAGTCATCGTGTGGCATATATAGAAACAGGATAGGAAATGGCAGGCTTTTGTCAGGCCCACCAGAGCTCCGGCACCTATAAAATTGGCACTGCACCCCTGCTTATCTCCCTCCTCTCCCGGTTTGCAGAAGCAAAGTACTTCTCCTGACCCCTGATCTGTGAGTCCCCAATCAAAACGGTGTCTTCCTCCTTCATGCACAAGAGACTAAAGGAAACTACTACAAGTCTTAGAATAGTTGTCAGGTACAGCTATACACATTTAGGATTTGTAATATTCGTTTTTTTCACCATACCTCATTGTTCCCTCAGCTGTGGAAAAAGTATTTCATGTAGAAGTCTGAAATTTTTATGATGGCTTATCAATAGTGATGTAGGTCGCATCCGCATCCGCATCCGCGGAACATCCGCACATTTTCTCGCATCCGCATCCGCACTTTGGACTGCGGATGTCGTGCGGATGTGGACCGTTGAGATAAAACGTCATTAATAAGCGGAAATTATCAAATTCTACTATATTAATAGAACTAGTTCATTGTGCGCAAAAGTGATGCAAGCGACAAGACGAGAGGCTGTTCTTGTATGAAGTTACTCTCTTGCAACCTACTTAGATCCACGTTACAAAGCTAAGTTATTTTCACCTAGTACATTAGAACGAGTTAAATCATCACTTGGCAAAGCAGTTGAAGAGCTTCAATCTCTTGAATCTGTCGCTTCGCCACCCACCAAAAGAATAAAAGTTTCAGTGACAGAACCAACACCTTCAACAAGCAAATCTATCACAAAATTTGTCTCTCAGTTTCTTGAGTCAAGCAGCAATGACGAGACCTACGCGATGTCAAAAGATGTAGTAAAAATGATCGAGAGCTATCACCAAGAAAAACGCCTGGCTGCATGTGACAATCCTAATAGTTGGTGGAAAAATACGCAGAATATCTATTCATACTTGAGTAAACTTGCAAGGAAACATTTAGCCTGTCCTCCAACAAACGTACCAAGCGAGAGATTATTTAGCAGTGCTGGATTAATATATGATGAAAAGAGAAACAGACTGGCAGCAGAAAAGGCAGAAAAATTAATGTTCCTTAAGCATAACCTTCCTATAATTAAGTTTGAACATTAAACGATGAACATCTTAGTTTACTTTATTTTAATTACTCATTTATAAATATGCCTAATAAAACTTTAAACTTAATATAAATAGTTATCAAGCTAATTAAAGATCTCTTTCTATAAGGGTGGAGGTTGGGGAAAGAGGTCGGTGGGGTGCATTTGAGTTGGGTTCACGTCCCGCATCCTGGTAACACAATTATGGTTTCTAATTGTGGCTGAAACTCAACAAATATAACGAATTTATTTGCAGACGAATTCACTAATTGATTTCTATATTAGTTAGATGCTTGATATTATTTTATATGTTCAGAGAAAAGTACAGCAATTATTGTACAATTAATCAATTATACTACATTATAGCTACAGCTCTCTCTATATAATAACTTATTATATACGTTAAACACAACAAATCTCGAATATATCCTAAAAAATAACGAAAATGTAGACATCCGCATCCGCATCCGCGGATGTTGAAATCAAACATCCTCATCCGCATCCGCATCCGCGGATGTGAAAAAAATGACATCCGCTACATCACTACTTATCAATAGAGTGAGGTAAAAGTTTTGTAAATTTTGGAAGTGTAAACTGCATATTTTTTAAATTATTGATGTTCAAATCTCAAGGCGTTTTTTTGGGGCCACCCGATATATATATATATATATATATATATATATATATATATATTGTGTGTGTGTGTGTGTGTGTGTTGTGTGTGTGTGTGTCAGCTCAAAATTGATGATGATTGATTTGGAATCAAAATGAATTGCATCTTGGAAGGCTTCAGTTGTATTTATTTCCAATTTATGGGCAAAGAATTAAATTTGCACAAATTAATTGTACGTATAAAGACATATAAACGTTCCTAAGCCAGCCAAAATAGTAGAATCATAATTATTTTGGGCTACATTTGCATACGTACAATACACCCAACGGTCGTCCAACGGTCACGGAGGTGACGGAGCCCTTCCACACTGCGACTCACGTACTTGTCATGTACCCAGAAGTTGGATAATTAATCATTGCTTTTGAGTTTTGAGTTAATAACATGTCCTGGTAACCATAAAATAACTGAAATTCCATATGACATCAAGATTTTTTGTGATGAATGTTGCAACGTTATCGATTTTTGAAACTTTCTTTTTCAAATATCTTCAATGAGAGTAGTAATAATTTTTACAATGGGGGATCTGTGCCTCCTGTGCCCCCTCTTATGTACGCCACTGGTTCCAACTAGGCTACAAGAGGTCATTAATAATAATGGAGGATGGACCAAATATTGAGTAATTGTGTATAATAATTTTATAGTCGTGATGTAGTAGATATATATTTATTTACTTGAACAATTGTCAGTTCCTCATAATTTGAACATTGTTTTGTATGTTCTTAAGAAAATCCCTAAATTTACTTGATTCATGTTTATTTTTATAATAAAAAATTAAACTGTGTTATCATTCTCTCTCCATGGATAGACCTTTTTCTGGATAATCATTTGTTGATGATGCATGGACTTTAAACAGAAATGTTATTGCCTGGGTAAAAAGTCGAAACTACAACTTATCTTACACTTTAACTATAACATGGCCACCATCAAAATCTTATAATTGAAAGTTTTAAAGTATCCCACGTTTGTGAAATAACCTAGCTACTCTGTTCCCTAAATTTAGGAATAATGCATGAGTGAAAAACATAGTCGTCCGCGCATTACCACCAAAACTACAGTGAACAATATATTTATTCAGTTATTGGTTTTCAAAAATAAACGTATTACCATGACAACACCTGAAAGGGGGAGGAGAGGGGTATACAGGGGTAGAGCACGACTTTTCCAGGGGGATTGTACATTAGATTTTATATTTCATTTGAAAAAACATGAAGCCACTTGGGCCTATCGAGGTTATCCGAGTCATATGCTCTATTTTATAACAACAATTTGCAAAATGTCAATCTCAAGTCCTCAAATTAACATTTACAATCTACAAACTGTCTCTTTCATTCATTAAAGCGTTCAAATTTTTCTTAAAACTAAAAACTAACTAAAGATCTACGGCACTTCGTAATAGGCCCCGCACTGAAAAAATAAACCTAACTGGGCATTCAATAATTTTCCTGTAGGTTTCGATTAATTTTATTAGTCAAAGCCTATGGGAAAATTATTGAATGCCCAGTTAGGTTAATTGAATGCTCGGTTAGATCAACTGTATGCCCTCGATGATTGGTTAGGTTATGATATTTTTGTTAAAACAAAAATATCATGACAACCTCACCAATCATCTAAGGCATACAATTGACCTAACTGGGCATTCAATAATTTCCCACAGCCTTTGATTAATAAAATTAATCGAAACCTACAGGAAAATTATTGAATGCCCAGTTAAGTTTATTTCTTTAGCGCAGGGCCTATTACGAAGAAGTGCTGGATCTACTATTTACCACATCATATGGTAAGTCATTCCAAAGATCCACAACTCTATGACAGAGACATCAACTTTGAAGTATGAAAATCCGCGAGATTTTGCCTGATTTTGATAACTGGAAACATATCCCAAACAAGGAAGTTTGAGACTTAAAATCCGTGAGAGTTGACATGTCTGCTATGACTGAAAGTATTTCGTAGGTCTAGTCTACAAGTCTTTTCTAATTTTCTTATACCCTCGAGTTCTTCCATCAGACTCTAATAAGAAAAAGTTACAGCAAATTGTCCAAACTTGAAAACATTTTGAACATCTGTATTATATCTCCCCTCAAACAACGTCTCTCAAAACTAAACATACCCAGTTCCTTTAATCTTTCCCTGTATTCCAATCTTTTTAAGTTTGGGATAAGCTTGATTGCCGTACTTTGAACACCTTCAAGCATATCAATATCATTTCTAGAGTGAGGGGACTATGTACACCTACACTGTGAGAAGAATATTCCCCAAGAGTCGAGACTATAATATATTTGGACTATGCCATTGCTTGCCCATCTCATATTCAGAAGAACATATGCTGAAAAGAACATATAAAAAGAGGGTCAATAAGAACACTGGAGTTGAAGAGAAACCCTGGATGAATGAAAAGATTGGAGAAGGGATAAAAAAGAGAAAGGAATACAATAAAAAAAAAGAGGAATACATGTGGGGAAGAAAAAGCACACTTCCAACAGAAGTATATGGAACAAAAAGGAAAGTCCAGATGATGATAAAGGATGAAATATATAAGCATGAGAAAAAAGTCAGTGAGGAGATAAAAGAGGGAGGAGGTGATAAATTATGGGAGCATATCAACCACTGAAAGGAAAGGAGGTAAAGAGGAAGACAGAAATAGAACTATACGATGAACAAGGAAATAAACTGGCACTTGAAGAGGCAGATAGGAAATTTGAAGGCTACTGGTTAGGAATATACCAGAAACATTCAAATAAATTGGATACAGTCTGGACTGGGAGTATGAAGGCAGAATTTATAGATAGGTACAGACAGAATGATTCTGCCAAAGAGGTCATGGTGAGTAAGAAACATACCCTACCCTCCAGCCTAAGAGACCATATAAGTATGGAGTTTAAGATACAAGAAAGACTTGACAGAGATGACCAAGGAGTGATACTAGGAACACTAGAATACCAAATACCACCTACTCTGAGAGAACATATAGATATACCGTTAGAGGTGAGAAGTGAGATGGGATATATGGATGAATTTATTATAACAACAAAGGAGATAAAAGAAGGATTAAAAAGTATAAAAAATAGGAAAGCTGCTGGACCAAATGGTTTAAAGCCAGAATTCTTCAAGGCATTGAGAAAGAGTGAAGTATGCACCCAAGCATTAGCAAACTGCTACAACCAGATCTTGAGAAAAGGGAGTCTACCAGGAATTGGAAGATGTCAAAAACAGTAATGGTGCCAAAGAAGAACAAACCTACAGAGAAAGACTTAAGACCTATAGCATTAAAGGATGTAGCATACAAGCTGTTCATGTCTATCATAAAAGCGAAGATAGAAGAACACCTAACTAGGAATAATGAGGACAAGGACACGCAAGCTGGATTTTCACCAGGGAGAAGAATAGAGGATAATATCTATATCTTGAAATATTGTATAGAAAATAGCTACAGAAATAGAAAACCCTTGATAGTAGCAGCAATTGATTTTGCAAAAGCTTTTGATTCGGTTAGAGGAGAAAATCTAGTGGAAGCTCTCATGAGATATAAGATTCACCCAAACATAATAGAAGTCATAACAAAAATTTATATGGGGGACAGTACCACAGTGAGGCTAAATGATGAACTATGTAAAGAAATAGAAGTAAGCAGTGGAATAAGACAAGGATGTACCCTATCAGCAACTCTATTCAAGTTGGTGACATACCAGATCCTGGAGAAGTTGGATAACGAAGATATAGGATACAAAGATGAGAAATTTAAAATACATACATTATTTTTTGCAGATGATGGATTACAGCTATCACTGTCAATAGATGAGGCAAGTGATAATATCAAAAAAGTAATACAAATAGGGAGGGCATATGGCCTGGAGATTAACAAAAATAAGAGTAATTTTATGATATTCAACAAAAAAGAAGCACCAGAGCAGATAGAGGGAATTAAAGTGGTAGATTCAATAAAATATCTGGGCATAACAATTAATAATACACGGAATTGTTTCCAAAAGCAAAAAGAATTGATGTTACAAAAAGCACAGAAAATGGCAAATATGACCTACTCAGCAATAGAAAAGAGTTGTAACAAACTGGTTGTAGGAAAGGCGTACTGGAAAGGCTTGGCGCTGCCATCAATACTAAATGGAACAACTATTATAGAACTAAACAAAGCGAAATTCAACAGCTACAGAAATATGAGAATGGAGTATACAGAACGATACTATCAGCAGGAAGAAGGGTGGCTGTGAGTGGTTTGAGGGGAGAAATAGGGGGCATCAATGACGAGAACAAGAATAATGAAAGGAAAGTTCAACTATGTAAAAAGTATCTTGAAAAAAGGCACAGGTAGGTTGGTAGGTGAAATATTTAGGAAAGTAAAAGAAGAAACAAGAGGGAAGTGGATGAGGGAGGTTGAGGGATATATGATTGACTTGAGAATAAATATAAAATACCTAAAAGATTGCAAAAAACAGGAACTGGCAAACAAACTACAGTATGTACCTGGGATGAGGACCACTGGAGGAAAGATATGGATGGAAAGGAAAGTTTAAAAATATATAGGAAATGGAAAAGAAACATTGGAGACACGGAGGATATATATGATAACACCCCAGCCTCAACCATACTGTACAGATGTAGGGCAAATAATTTAGAACTTAATGACAGAATTAGATTTATAGGAGGGGACACCAAATGCCCCATGTGTGCATACGAAAAAGAAGACTTGGAGCATTTCTTGTTGGACTGTAGTTGCCTACAGGGAGGAGAGAGGAAAAGCCATCGAATTACAACAGCCGTTCAAGGCAGACAAAGAGGAGATTATTGGGGGATTTATCTTTAGGAAGGCAAATATAGACCATAAAAACAGATAATATATAAATTCTGGAAAATAAGATATCAAATGGTTAAAGCACAGCACAGAGGATGAAGACATCAGGAGGTGCCGTTGAAAAGGCTAGACCTCCGACATTTCATCACATCACAATATTTAGAAAAGTAAAATAAGAAACAAGGGGGAAGTGGATTGCAAAAACAGGAACTGGCAAACAAACTACGTACCTGGGATGAGGACCACTGGAGGAAAGATATGGATGGAAAGGAAAGTTTAAAAATATATAGGAAATGGAAAAGAAACATTGGAGACACGGAGGATATATATGATAACAACCCAGCCTCAACCATATTGTACAGATGTAGAGCAAATAATTTAGAACTTAATGACAGAAATAGATTTATAGGAGAGGACACCAACTGCGGAACTGCCCCGTGTGTGCGTACGAAAAAGAAGACCTTCAAACAATCAATCAATCAATCAAGAAGACCTGGAGCATTTCTTGTTGGAATGTAGTGCCTACAGGGAGGAGAGAGTAAAAACCATTGAATTACAACAGCCGTTAAAGGCAAACAAAGAGGAGATTATTGGGGGGTTTATTTTTAGGAAGGAAAATATAGACCACAAAAAACAGATAATACAGGGTGTACATAAAGTCAGGATCTATTTTTGTGAAATAATTATTTTTTTTCTATTTTTCTTTTCAGAAGCCCTTAGAATGAATACAGAAGAGCGTGTGGCAATAGTAATTTGGCGAATCGAGGGAAACAAATACAATGACACCAGAGAGAAGTTTCGAAAGAGATTTCATAAGCCGGGGCCAATAGACAAGACAATACGAAAATTGGTGAACAAATTTAAACGAACGGGATCTGTAAATGATGAAGCAAGATCAGGACGACCGTGTATATCAGATCTTACCGTGAATGCAGTACGCGGAATTATCACTGAGGAGCCACGTACGTCCGTTCGTGCTGCATCACACAGACTCGGCTCCGACGTCATCTGTGCACAAAATTCTGAAAGTTAATTTGCAGAAGAAAAGCTATCATTTGCAGGTTTTACATGATTTACATGAGGAAGATTTCCCTCGACGAAGTGCTGTGTGTACTGATCTCGTAGAACAAATCTGGAGTGATAATTTAATGGACAACATTCTCTTTAGTGATGAAGCCACTTTCCATACGTGTGGAAAAGTAAATCGCCATAACTGTCGAATTTGGGCAGATGAAAGACCGAATGATTTCGTCCAAAATTGGGAAAGAGACTCACCTAAAGTTAATGTCTGGATGGGTTTAACAAAATCTAAGGTTTATGGTCCTTTTTTCTTTGCTGAAGCTACAGTTACGGGGCTTATTTATCTGGACATGTTGCAGCAATTCCTTGAATCTCAGCTGATTGGGGATAGGATTGTTAGTACCGTCGTCTATCAACATGATGGTGCTCCTTGTCACTATGCCAAAATTGTTCAGGATTATCTAAATGGACGTTTTCCAAATCGCTGGATCGGACGCGGAAGCAACAGACCTTGGCCAGCGAGATCACCAGATTTAACCCCTTTAGATTTCTTTGCATGGGGCTTTATCAAATCGCACGTCTATCAGACGAAGATTACGAGTCTTGAAAACTTACGTACACGTATACGAACTGCTGCAGATAACATAACCCCGCAAATGCTCCAGAATGTATTTAGAAATGCTGCGGAACGATTTGAGCTGTGCAGGGATACTGATGGGCGTCACGTCGAATCCTACTCTTAATTATTTAATAAATGTTACCACTTTATCATTTTATGATTGAATTCCATATAATTTCCAAGTGCTTCACAAAAATAGATCCTGACTCTATGTACACCCTGTATATAAATTCTGGAAAATACGATATCAAATGGTTAAAGCACAGCACAGGACGAAGACATCAGGAGGCGCCGTTGAAAAGGCTAGACCTCCGAGTTCCAACATTTCATCATCATTATCACAAGAAGTAGACTAGAAATACATTTTTTCGTCCCCAATTTTTTAAGTTATATTAAAGAGTTCAATAATGTAGTGTAAATTCTGTAGGTTTACCTTGTGACTATTACAATAAAGTAGCTCTATTCCTTAATTTAAGCTTAATTTATTTTGGTATTTAGTGAAATCAAGGGGTCCATTCAGTGCACTCCAGGTTTTCTCGCCTGATTGACCTAACTTAGACCCCATGAGACTATGAGATAGTCGAGGCTCTAAACCTGTAAACTGAGTTAATAGTATTTAAGATACACTTTGACTGTAACTGTAAGGTTTGCGAGAAGGAAGTTTGGCAAAGTTTCACTACTGAGACAATAAATATAGAATAGGCCTATACAGCAAATATGGTATAGAAAATTCTGATAAATTATAAAATGGTTTTGATAGATTGTTTCATTTGGATAACATGAAACTATTGGGGCCTATCGATGTTATCCAAGACACGAGCTACACTTTATAATAAAATTGTGTGAAATGTCAGTTTCTAAGTTGGTTAATTAATATACAATTATTTACAGAGCTACAAAAGTAGCCTATGTAACTTAAGCCAAGAATAGTTGTTTAATTAGCTGATTTGAGATTGACTTTTGCACAATGTTATAAAATATAGATCATGACTTGGATAACCTCAATAGGCCCTAGTGGCTTCATGTTTTCCAAATGTAATGTTCAGAGACAGTTGATAACAGCTTGATGTGTTAAATTAGGTTAGGTTGGTTAGTAATGCAGTATTCAATGGCATTAGAGCCAGAGTACAAGTTTTCTGGCTATAGAATGTATATAGTATTTATCAGAGAATGGATAAGTAGGGGGGTGGTTTGGTCTTGCACATTAAAAATGGTTTAATTTTAGTTCAGAATAATAGTATTAAATTAGACAACTAGTATTGATGGATTTGGTACTAGTATTGATGGATACCATAATGAAATTGACTGGATTCTTTGGATCTGATATATTTGCATGTCGGTTATAACATATTTATTGATAGTAGTCTATTATGACTTGATCCTCTGGATCCAGAGATTCTATCTTTAGTTTTTAATTGATAATTATTTAGTTTTGCAAAAATTGGTCATTGCGAATGTACAAGTAGTTGGTACATAAATTTCTTATGTTCTTGTAATTCGGAACCCACGTAAAATTGTAGGTCCCCTCCGCCACCACGGAGGACATACACAATACACGATTACGAACACAGTTAGGTAGACCAGCCATGAGTGGATCTTTGGGTCTTTGTTGGTCTGAAACTTTAACTTTATAATAATTTAAGTTGATATTTGTTTATGAAGTATTGTAATGAGTACATTTGTTAGGCTCAGTGAATTTTACAGACTTCCAAACCAAATGCAGCAAGTTGTTGATAGTATGGTTCAAGAAATGAGAAAAGGTTGTAATGCTACCTAGGACATTGATTATAAGAGATTTCAACCTGAAACATTTTAGAAGGAAATAATAGGGAAGTGAATTTCTTCATTGAGTACTGTAATGATAGCTTTCTATGTAATTTGTAGGTAAACCAAATTAAGGATCAAGCAATATTAGATTTGGTTCAGTCTGAGGAGTTGTTAGAGAATAGTGACTATTTTATCATAAATTTTGAGATAGAATTAAATAAGGATCATGTTGATAATGATTTCCTAGTTCCTTGCTTCTTGAGGGGTGACTTATAGTAGTTTGGCTCAGTGAAGTGGGATAAATAATGAATTCACCAAATAAAAATGCTATTGAGATGTGGTCTAAATTCGAAGTTTTAGAGTATATTTGATGTAGATATATTCCTTTCAAAACTATTAGGAATAATAAGATTAGGAAACTTTTTTGTGGTGGAATAGGGTCATTCTCTGTCAGATCAACCAAAAAAAATTGAAATTAACACCCTCATCTCTCATATTTTGCTGAAATTTGGTTTATAGGGAGATTGTGAGCCCTGAATCCATTTCTGAAATTATAAGGTCAATCCGACCAACAGTTCAAGAGATATGACCTCGGGCAATTTGAGGTCACTCGCGAGGTTACTAACATTTGGCGGCCATAACTTGGGTAATAATTGTCATAATTATATAAAAGTATATATATTTAGAATCAGAAAACGACAAGGAATCCAAATATGCAAGTTTTAGAACTCTAGGTTGAAAAATAAAAAAGTTACACTGTAACCAAAATTTGAGGTCACGATTTGACCTCTGGGGTATCAAATGAGAATTATTTTTTTAAATGTAAAAAATGAAGGCATAGGCATTGGCTATTAGAATCAGCAAAAAAAAGTTTGTTTATGTTAGTATTTTTCATGTAACTAACATATAAGTGAACACCATATTCATAAGTTGTGCGTCAATTCTACCTATTTTTTTCACACTTAAGCTCATAATTTGACCTATAGAAATTAAAATTACATTTTTTATAGATATAAAAAACAAAGTCAGAGTTCTTGACTAATAGAAACAATCATAAAAAGTTTGTTTATGTTGGTACTTTTCATGTAACTAACTTATAAGTGAACACCATATTTATAAATTGCTTGTCATTTCAAGGAATTTTTTATATCTTAGCTATCAATTTGACCTCAAGCTCCAAGAATTTAATAAAAATTGTATTTCACTGCTAATCTACACTGGCAATAATAGTTTATAATAGTGAAAGGGGAAGACTAAGCTCACATGTAGCCTAAACAAACCTGTTGAAACATGTTGCTACTTGTCTAAGTGCAGAATCAACACAGATAGTTGCAAAATTCCTTGTCTACAGGTTAGTACAGTTCCAGCCAGCACTGTGGGTGGCTGGTGGGTATGGTGTTTTAATGAGCCTCAGAGACTATCAAGGCCTAAAATATTAAGTGTGTATAGCTATATATTTTCTAAAAATATATATTACCTAATTGTAAATCCTATATCTTTACAGATCAAATACAATGGTTCGGCACTTGAAATACTGCCAGGACCCTATTCAAAACACAAGAAACGCATAACAATCAATCTTAGAAAAGTGACATGTACTTGTTGAAAAAATGTGCTGGAAGAGTGAAAAAAGACTCATTGTTGTGTGTGAACTGCTGGACACTGATAATGAAAAACCCACTATACTTAGTACCACTGAAAACAACGAGTCTGAGCAGGATTCAAATGAATCATCTACTATCAGTGGCTTGAGTAACATCTCTTCAATTCAAGATCTGGACAATGACAGTGATTGCTTGATAAAGGAAAATCCTTCAACTTCATTGAACCAGTTCTAGCATTTCTGGACCAAACACCAGTTAAAAAAGTAAGTAATAAATTAATATAATAACTTATACTTTACTACAAGGTCTGTTTGATCTACTATATAGCCAATTATATAGCATTTAAGGTACTATAATTAATATTTAATTACTAATATTCAGGTGTGTGAAACCTTTTTTTTCTGTTCTTTTCAGAAGGGTTGTCATTAAGCCAGAAAAAGCGCAAGGCTCGTGGTAAGCTATCATCTGCTCAGAAACACCTGAAGGAGAGGCTAGAACTCAGTTATGGTGTTCAAATTACCGAGGAGTAAGTGATACTTCAAAACCTGAAACTAAATCTGAGAAACATCTAGACAAATTAATGAATGAATTGAAACAGTCATTCCTGGAGAGCAAATGTCACCATCACAAACTACAAATATTGACACTCTCACCATACACAATTGAAAAAACAGCTAGTTTCTTTCAAACTACAACATACATGGTGAAAAGAAGCCGATCACTTAAATCAGAACATGGAATCCTTCCGAAGATTCCACTAATGAGCAAAGGAAAAGTGATATCTGAAGAACACAAAGATATAGTTAGAAGATTCTATGAGTCAGAAGAGGTTAGTCGTATGTGTCCTGGCCAAAAGGATTGCGTGAAAGTTATCAGTGCTGAAGGTGCAATGAAGGTGCAAAAATGATTGGTCCTCGGGAATTTAAGAGAGATGTTTGAACTATATAAAATGATGAAAAGAATCCCAAAATAGGATTTTCCACATTTGCAAAATTACGGCCATCATATTGTGTGCTTGCCGGTAGTGGTGGGACTCATTCTGTCTGTGTCTGCACATACCATCAAAATCCAAAATTGCAGCTGGCTGCATTGGGAGAAAGAGGTCTTTCATACAAGGATCTTATGGATTACAGTGTCTGCAGTACAGAAAGAGAGACTTGCATGATGCAACTTTGCAATGATTGCCCAGAGAAGAGGGTGTCCTGGATTTTCTTGAGTTACTTGACAGTGTGAAATCAGCTCCAAATGAAATATCTTACAAGCAATGGGTGACTGTTGACCGTTGTACAATGGTTGATAAGGTGGAGCCACTTCATGAATACTTATCATCCCTAAGCATGAAAAATCCCGCATGGTTCGTCATCACTTTGTTGCTCAGCAACAATCACAGTACTTCAAGCAGTTGAAAGAAACACTACCACCTCAGAGCAAGATAGTTATAGTAGGTGATTTCTCTGAGAATTATTCTTTCATGTCCAGGATGCTGCCCAAGGATTTCACTGGGACAATTCACAGTGTACAGTTCACCCTTTTGTCATCTATTATAGATCATCTGCAGACCAGGAACTTAGCCATTTTAGTGTCTGTTTCTTATCTGCATCACTAAAACACAACACTATAATGGTTTACTCATTCATATTGAAGCTTATGACATATGTTAAATTCAGATGCCCACAATTGAAGAAGGTGCACTATTTCTCAGATGGATGTGCTGGCCAATATAAGAACAGATACAACTTCACAAATCTCTGTTACCATGAAGAGGATTTTGGTCTGTCTTGTGAATGGCACTTCTTTGCTACATCCCATGGCAAAAATGCATGTGATGGGATTGGAGGAACAGTGAAAAGAGCTACTGCTCGTGCCAGTTTGCAGAGAACTACAGAGAGGCAAATTCTTACACCAGAACACATGTTTCAGTTTTGTGAAGAAACTTGAGCAAGAAGATAAATTTTTCTTTGTAACTACAGCTGATTTGAAAGATGCAGAAGAACGGTTGGAACATCGATTCAAGGATAGTAGGGCTATTCCTGGAACTCAGAAATATCATAGATTTGTTCCCCTAAACAAGGAAGAACTGATGGTGTATCCCATTTCAAGTGGCATTGGAGAAAAGAAAAGAATAAGGAAAAGTCATTTTACTAATGAACCTCAATGCTTGGTAACCTAAAATGTGTCAAACCAGGAGAGTATGTTGGCTGCATTTATGACATGCAAGTTTGGTATGGAATTGTGGAGAGTTTGATGATTTCACTGTGAACTTTCTACATCCCTCTGGGTCATCAGGATCAAGTGCATATTATTATCCATCAAACAAGGATTCATGTGCAGTGCCAGGACATCATATATTAACTGTAATGAGTTGTCCTACCCTAAGAGGAGGCAGCAGAATTCAATACATTTTTCCACAAAAAGAAATTGATGAGAGCATCGAGCATGCAAAAATTGTATTAGGCTAGCACATGAATCCTCTAAGTAGGTCTTCCCCTTTCACTATTATAACTATTATTGCCAGTGTAGATTAGCAGTGAAATACAATTTTACATTTTTTGCCTTTGTTTTTATATCTATAAAAAAATGTAATTTTAATTTCTATAGGTCAAATTATGAGCTTAAGTGTGAAAAAATAGGTAGAATTGACGCACAACTTATGAATATGGTGTTCACTTATATGTTAGTTACATGAAAAATACTAACATAAACAAACTTTTTTTTGCTGATTCT
Organism: Bathynomus jamesi; assembly: GCA_023014485.1. Lineage (NCBI taxonomy): Eukaryota > Metazoa > Arthropoda > Malacostraca > Isopoda > Cirolanidae > Bathynomus > Bathynomus jamesi. The sequence goes on from JAJOZX010011687.1 coordinate 92,042, forward strand.
AATAGCAATGCCTATGCCTTCATTTTTTACATTTAAAAAAAAATTCTCATTTGATACCCCAGAGGTCAAATCGTGACCTCAAATTTTGGTTACAGTGTAACTTTTTTTATTTTTCAACCTAGAGTTCTAAAACTTGCATATTTGGATTCCTTGTCGTTTTCTGATTCTAAATATATATACTTTTATATAATTGTGACCATTATTACCCAAGTTATGGGTCGCCAAATGTTAGTGACCTCGCAAGTGACCTCAAATTTCCCGAGGTCATATCTCTTGAACCGTTGGTCGGATTGACCTTATAATTTCAGAAATGGATTCAGGGCCCACAAACTCCCTATAAACCAAATTTCAGCAAAATCTGAGAGATGAGGGTGTTAGGCACTGGTTGATCTGACAGAGAATGACCCAATAAGGAAATAGCTCTGAGTAAAATGATTGAAAATAAGAAAAGAGCATTCTGGGAACTTATAAGCAGTAATAACCTTATGGACTTGGATAATTAGTCAGTTAAGAAATGAGTTAAATAGGTTGATGAAGAGCAAAAGGCATAGTAAAATAAATATAGCTAAAAATAGTAATAAGGATTAAAAAAATTCTTTAGTTTTTTTTACAAGTACAATAATAAAAAAATAGTAGGATTGGCCCAATAATATGATGATAGGATATTTGAAAATGATCAGGATATTGTTAGTATTTTTAATTACTATTTTAGCCATATTTTTTAATTAATAAAGAAAATTTGAATAACTTTGAATTTAGTTCTTCATATTCTCTAAACTCTGGCATTCTTGATAAGATTCATATAAGGAAGGATGATGTTAGGCAAGTGTTTAAATAGTGAAGTCAAATAATCTGCTGGATCTGATAATATATAGCTATGCTAGGATTCTCAGGGAAGGGGAGGACAGCTTGTCTGAGGCACTATTTGTTTGTTCTGTCTATTAATTATGCAGAGGTACCTGATGAATGGAAAAAGATGTAGTACCCTTTTACAAAAAGGATAGTGAAGTGGAGATAGGAAATTTTAGTCCTGTTAGTTTAACATCATTGGTAGGAAAGATGCTAGAAAAAATTAAAACTGAGATTAAAGTGCATTTGGATAATTTTAATCTTATTTCAAGTTCCAACATGGATTTAGATCAGGAACGTGTTTTTTTGTCTAATCTCTCAAAACTTTTAGAGTTTGTAACTGATCAGTAGATAGAGAGATGTAGATGTTATTTATTTGAATTTTAGTAAGGTATTTGACTAGATTGAAGTCCTTTTCCAGGATAAGGTTAATAATTTAGTAGGGTGTGCTATGATAAAACACAGTAACCTGTTTTGTAACCAAAATTAAATTAAAGATTTAAATGATTTTCCAATTTTAAAGTTTTGTCATTTTTATTTCAGATATTTATAATACCTAAAATAAAAAGAGGCATGAGCCTACAGGCTAAATAATTCAGTTATGACAGAAAGGGATAAATTATTATTTTTAACTTAGTGTATTTTGGTGGGCACTGTTGATTGATTTGCCTAAGCTATATTAGTAAAAATTATTAAAGAATATATCTGAAATTTGGATCAAAGCCATTTAAATTTGTTGAATGTTGTGAATCCACAGTTCCAGACCAAACAGGTCTTAAGTTCTGAAGATGTCTGAAGAAACTGCAAATATTCAAGGTAATGACAATGATAATGACAATGGCATTGCAGCTGATACAACCGAGATGAGACCTAATGAAGAAACAGATGACCAAGAAAAGTTAGTTTTCATGATAGAAATAAGTTGCTGTTAACTAGGTTAAATCAAAGGAAATAAAGTTAGCTTAAGCTGAACCAAAGTAAATGCATTTTATTTGTCAGGCTTTGCTTTTGAACTCAAGTGAGTAATTTTAAGAGTTTGCGTACATTGCCCTTTGCTTCCAACATAAACAAATGATGATCAGATGAAAGTATTACTAGTAATGGTAGGGAATTCTTATTATAAATAGGCTCTATTTAAATTTGTATTTCTTGTCAAGTGAAGCTAATGTGAGCCCCTTGTAGCATTTAGGGCCTATATGGGATGTTTATAATTGAAACTAGAAAATGTAAGCATTCTTCAGTTTCCTACTGTTTTTCCAGTTGGGTAAGTAGTAGTCTTTACTCTGCAAAGTAACTTGTTTTTATTAGCCCTTTTTCATTGTTTCACAAAACATTTAAAATAAAATTTAATCCCAGGAGCGGTACTTGTAGGTCATCTCCCCCAACCAATTTTGACAGAATACGGTATTTTCGTTAAAACTAATGAAAATATCACGACTTAACCTAACCAATTATATAATTATCGAGGGTGTACAGTTGCTCTATTATTAATTATAACATTGTTTCTGGAATAGTATTTACTATTACTATAGATCAACTGTACACCCTTGATAATTGGTTAGGTTAAGTCGTGATATTTTCGTAGTTTTAACGAAAATATTCTGTCAAACTGGTTGGGGGAGATAACCTACAAGTACCCCAGGAGCTTACAAATATAGGTTATGGAGGACTTTATTCTTTAAACCAAAGGCATTTGGTATAAAAAGTTCAAAGTCTAACCCAAAAACAAAAACTAAATTCAGGCTTAGTCATCTTTTCTACGCTGTAGTTCAGTAAGGGTCTTTTAACTTTTGATGATGTGATATAAGAAATGAATATATATAATGCATAAAACAGGATTGAAGGTTGTATGGAGACTCAGCATACAGATAGGCTTCTTTCTGTGTATTGTAACTATTTTATATATGCAGTATATACAGGGTGTCCCAGGAGGAAATGTCAAGAATGTACCATTTGACACTCTAAGTATTTCTAAGTAGAAAGTATTATATCGACATGTGCCTGATTCCCAACCATTACCGAGATACAGGCCTCTACATTTGGGTAACTAAAACATAATAAAAAGCCAATCTTAGATAATATTCAATGACATTTAATGATACATTGGCAACTGTGCAGATCTTTATATTATTTATTTAGGTACGTCTTAACACCTGCTCACTGAGTCACGTTTCTTTTCAGGGTGTGTTGTGTACTCTGCAAACGTGGAGGTGCAGTGCTCAAGCAACATTTCGAGCCATGCTGGCAGTTTTCTCGAAAGAAGAATACGCAGACATGTTATTTGTGTATGGGTTTTGCAATGGAAATGCTGTCGCAGCCATTGCAGAATATCAGCGACGTTATCCAAATTGCCACATACCAGATTGCTGTACAATACAAAATACATTTCGATCTTTAAGAGAGACAGGTTCATTACCTAAGCCAAGGAGTGAGTGTCAGCAAATACAAAGAGATGAAGAAGTGTTGAACGCAGTGCAGTGGAGTCCAGGTACGAGTGTCTGGTGAATATCATTGACAACTAGGGTTCCACGCATGCAGGTATGGAGAATTCTACATGATGATGGCTTGTATCCATACCATCTCCAAAGGGTGCAACATCTTTTACCAGCAGATTATGAACAATGCTTGCAATTTTGTAATTGGTTACAAACTAATTGGCAATCATTGAATAACATCTTTTCACAGATGAAGCAATGTTCACACGGAATGGAATTAACAACTCAAAATTCGTACACCTGGGCTCATGACAATCCCCATGCTGTAGTTGAAAGTAACTTTCAGAACAGATTTTCTGTTAATGTTTGGTGCAGATTGCTACAAAACTACCTCATTGGGCCACATTTCATTGAGGGCCACCTAACATCTGTACAATACAGAAATTTTTTAGAACACGTTCTTCCCCTTTTATTTGATGATGTTACCTCTTGCATTCAGACAATGGATGTGGATGCAACATGATGGAGCACCACCTCACTACAGCAGGGAGGTTACTACATACTTAAATCAATGGTTTCTGGGAAGGTGGATTGGATGTGGAGGACCTGTGGCATGGCCCCCTCATTCACCTGACTTATCTTCACTAGAGTTTTTTGTCTGGGGGTTCTTGAAGAGTAACGTTTATCAGCGGGGTAAGCCCGAAACTAGGGAGCAGTTGGTTGCACGTATACAAGATGCGTTCATAAACCTCAGAAATGAACTTCCAGGTTTTCCTTGGCAAGACTCGATAGATTGGAGGCTTGCCGCGTGCATTGAAGGAGGAGGGGGTCACTTTGAAACCATTCTACAATAAGTGCAATAGTGTATTGTATGTTTGTACTTTTTGTAAACCACAAGTGTCATTAAATAGTATTTAAGATCGCCTTTTTATTATGTTTTAATTACCTAAATGTAGAGGCCTGTATCTCGGTAATGGTTGGGAATCAGACCCATATCGATATAATACTTCCTACTTCGAGATACCCAAAGAGTGAAATGGTGCATTCTTGACATTTCCTCCTGGGACACCCTGTACTATATAATGGGTTTGCCAAAAAAAAAAAAAACACGTGCTTGATTGCAACCTAATGAGTCAAAATGTGTTTGGATGATTTATACTAAATTTACAGACAATAATTAGGTACCATTGAATTTTATATAAGCTAGCCAATTTTTATAATTGAATGATTAAATTTGGTTATTTAAATATTAACTTGATTTTTGAGTTCTATAAATCTAAATGCACATTGAATTTTTTTTTTAGATAAAAGAAATTACTGTAGATATCCCTCAAATGCCATTCTCTGATGAAGATAAAATAATTATTAAGCATTATAGGCTTAATAGGGGATATGGAAGGCACAAGAAGATAAGCCAGGCACTCATGAGACTCCAGCGCAGATTTCAAAGTTGATTAGAATATCAGAAACTAGTGTAACGTGAGTTGTAAAAGAAGATCTCAGACTTAGACCATACAAATGTGTACATGGACAGAAGATCAGCACTACTGACCAAGAAAAACGTCAAAAATGCTAAGATGCATCAGTTATGAAAGCAAGTCAAACATTTTTTACTGATGTAAAAATATTCATTATAGAACCACCAATGAACTCTCAGAACAACAGAGTATACTCAGAATCCCATCAGTTAAAGAATACAAATTTGGACGAAAGACTGTATGCAACAAGGAGCCACTTTTCCAAAAGTATTATGGTGTATGTCAGTGTTTCCAAGCTGGGAAAAAACATCTCTTCATTTTGTTGAGCCCAGTGTGAAAGTTAATAGCAAATATTATTGAAATGTTCTTTTAGCAAGCATGATTCCAGAGATGTGTGCTCTGGCAAATGGAGGTCATTTTGTTTTTTGACAGGATGGAGCAAGGGCACATACGGCAAAAGATACTGTTGCATATTTAAATGAACTGGAGAATTGGCCTCCGAACAGTCCTGATTTGAATCCTGCTGATTATGGGATCTGGGAAAACAGGTTGGAATGAGTTTATCACAGTAAGGAAATTGGAAAGGTTAACCACCTGAGAGATGTTCTGATTGAACAGTGGGCCGAATTCCCACAATACCAGATTGATTCAGCAGTAGATCAATTTAGACCAAGACTTTGAAAAGTAATAGAAGTTGGAGGAAAACATATTGAACAGTATTTTTAGTTTAACATTTTAATAACAATTTTATATGAAAGGAATGTTTGGTTGTATAATAAAGAAATTTTGAATATTTACGGTATCTTTACATTCCTTTTTGTTTACATGCTAAAATGAGGTCTATTCAGCTACTGTGCTAAAAATTTAAAGAAATGTCAGATAATTATTTTATTTTAAAATTTATCAAAAGTTAAAAAGAAATTATTTAAAAGGAAAAGTACAGATATATATATTTTTTTTTTGGTAGACTATATATATATATATATATATATCAACGTAAAGAACGACGCTTTGTATAGGAGAATATTCCGCGCAAGACGAGAGCGAAAGAACGCGCGCATGTAGAGGAATTACGACATTTGATTGAGTGAGGCCCGTGGTGTAATGGCTATCATATCTGACTGGCAATTGGAAGATCCCGGGTTCGATTCCCAGGTGGTTACCTCATTTTTTCATTTGTTTCGTTCTTTCGCTCTCGTCTTATGCGGAATATTCTCCTATACAAAGCGTCGTTCTTTACGTTAATTATACTGCGTGTTTGCAGTTATAATGTATATAATGTTATGGCATGCGGGAGGTGCCCCTTTGGGGCATTGTTTCTAGGCGCATGTAGAGGAATTACGACATTTGATTGAGTGAGGCCTGTGGTGTAATGGTTATCATATCTGACTGGCAATCGGAAGATCCTGGGTTCGATTCCCGGGTGGTTACCTAATTTTTTAATTTGTTTCGTTCTTTCACTCTCGTCTTGCGCGGAATATTCTCCTATACAAAGCGTCGTTCTTTACGTTAATTATACTGCGTGTTTGCAGTTATATATATATATATATATATATATATATGTATTATATGTATGGTGTCCCAAAAGGTATGGCCTAAAAATAAACTTTTACAATTTTTTTATTATAAATGATAGTTAAAGAACAATGATAAAAACAGGCATGAATGCTTTAAGTTTTATTTAATATAGTTAGTAAACATTCACATGATATCCACCATTCACAACTAGTCTAATTCTATGTTAAAATTCTTAAAAAGCTGAATGTATGAAATCTGGTGTAAGTGATGTGCATACTGTATGTCATAAAAAGGCAGTTAGCAACAAGGTGCTTATCTTAACTTAGCCTAGCTCCTTAGCTTAACACATGAAATAGCTTCGTACTGTAGTTGATGCCGGAAGTTAAGTGCCATAAACTGTTTAAATGATGAATTTGGAAATCAGTGACTAATTTCCCTGTCTGAAATTTAGAATTTGAATGTAGAATTAGACTAATTGTTGTGAATGGTGGATATCATGTGGAGGTTTACTAACTATATTAAATAAAACTTAAAGCATTCATGCCTATTTTTATCATTTTTCTTTAACTCATTTATAATAAAAAAATTGTAAAAGTTTATTTTTAGGCCATACCTTTTGGGACACTATATATATATATATATATATATATATATATATATATATATATAAGCAATAAGCAAACAACCACAAGGAAAAGGAAACACAAAGTCCGAGCGTGGGTGTGTGGAAAAGGTTTTCCACAGGACAATAAATTTGTTAAAATTTAAAAATATTCTGTTTGTATAAATAAAGTATTAATTCTTTAAAAGATATTATTCTGTTCATATAAATTAAAATATGAATCTGTTAAATTTTTAATATTGTATAAAGTGCTTTGATGCCCAGTACAGTGCTTGGCATCCTTCTGATAACTAATTACTCCAGTGTGCCATGTCTATAATCTTAAGAGAGAGATTCCTAAATTCTAAATGTTCTTTTTGACTATTATAAATCACATAAAAGTGTAAAACTACAATTATATAAATTCTTTTGCTAATGTCATTATTAGAGTAGGACTTGCAAGTTTAATAATCTTTTGTAACGTGGCACCATGGGAGTTTCTCTAGGGCAGAATGGAAAAACTTTCAGAGGCAGGCGATGCCTCACTCCTGACAGTTGGTGTTTCACCCTTGGAGCAGCCAGTCTCGGCTCAGATCTTCTCTTTTGTTTTACAATTCTCTAAACAAGTGTTGTGCTAAGGATTAGGTTTTTCTAATTACTGTGCATTGTAAATGAAAAATAATATTTTAGAAGTGATTTATCCTTGTTCAATAAAGACTGACAAGGGTAATTCATCATTTATATCTTCAATGAGAGAAGCATTATATTCTCTCAATGGACTGAGGGAGAGTAGGGTGGGTCGTACTCAGGTGACAACATGAATCTGAAGGAAATCCTACCATCAGGGGTGTCTAAATTGTGTTTTTAAATGGGGAATTCAAATATGAACTTATTTTTTGGATAGGATATAACTAACCTACATCATTTTGTATTTCTAAATTGCCAATTTTACCCTTTTGAACCCCTTTATAATATATTAAAAGATATAAGGTAAATCATTTATATTGACAAGGCCAAATCAACTTTACATATATTTATTAATAGGTGAACTGCATGTATATCACTGGATATAATTACAAAGATCATTCTCCTGACATCTTGAACTTTGCCAAGTTGCACAAATCCTGCTTTGACTCAGACTTGGACATCAGCTTCCTGCTGGTCTCCTGAGCCCTGATCCCTCCATCCCTCTTCTCTTGTGAGAAGTACTTAGCAGAAGTCTCAGTCACCATTTTAACAACCCTCTCAATGCTTTGTGTGTGGCAAGGCCAGTTGCGCACCTCCATGGGGGTGTTGATGAAGTTTTTCACCTATGAGGTGCTTAGAGAGCAGGTGAGAGGTGGCTCTGACACACCTTCTGACCAGCTGATCAAGTCCGATGCTGGAAGCATCACAATTGATGTCAGGTGTCCTGCTCCTAACAGAGGAGTCCCCCAGCTGAGTGTCCGGGTCCCCCTCTCCCCTGATGGCCAGGATTCTCTCCACCCCTTCAATCCTCTCCTTCTGATCCTCAGAGCAGAGTAGTGTTTGGAGGATGACTTCACTGTGGGCATACCAAGCAGATCTTCTCACAGTTGGCATCACAATATCCAGCACCTCCTTTCTCTGGGACTTGAGGCAGTCCAGCTGAAAGAGGATGTGCCTAGGCCCTTCGATCCAGGAGTGCTTGACCTTCACGTTGAACCAACATGGGTAATACACTCCAATGATGAATTCCACAATGAATTGCAGAATCTTCAGGTTCTTTCCTTTAAGTCCGTGCTTTGACACCCAGAGCCTGAGAAGTCTGTTCGCTGTGGTGAGCCAGCAGCTGTGGTTTACTGGGCCTATCTCTAACAGAGCCAGCCCTGCAGGAAGTACTCCATCCCTGACTGCACAGACAATTTTATAGCCATAGTATTGATCAGTTGAGAGATCTTGAATGACCTTCTCAGGAAGCTTGATCAGTGGAGGACCAACAGAGATTCAGGTGAAGTTTGGATTGATATCAAAGTCTGTAGCAGAATCAAGGAGCTTTCCTATTGGCCCGGATAATTTTTTGTCTGACAGAGTAGGGCCATCAAGGTCAACAATGAGATGGCGCAGGGGAAGTTCAACAGTGCAGGTTGCATACCAACCAGACCAGCTTTCTCCCCAGGTGCAGCTCCAGCTTTCACACCAGTGTTGACATTTGTTGAGTCTCCTCCAATGGCCAACAAGGTTATCATAACCCTCTCTTTCAGCCAGGCAAACAGGACCTTAGCAATCTTCTCCGCATGTGACTCCTCTTTAGTTGCTTTCTCTGGGGTAAAGTGGAACAGATAGTAACTGCCAGGCTCACTAACAACACTATAGTGTTCTTCTTTGATCTTTGCGGGAAAAGATTGGTCACTGCCCTCAGCTTCCATCATCACATTGGTCAGGTCAATCCGCCCATCAAAGAGGATGCAAGAGATCCCCCCTCCTCCCTGCACTTCTCAAACTGTTCCCCCCAGCTCTCTCATCAACTTTTCCTATGCTCTCTTGACCTTGCTCTTATCAATCACTTTACTTGTATTGTCTTCCGTGATGATTCCTGCGTCAATCAGAGCTGCTGTTGCTATCGCTGCAGTTGGCATTGCTGCAGTTGGCCTCAGCCCTATGCCATACCTTACACACTAGCAAGGGCAATGTTTTGAATCTCATCATAGTTTTTCTGTACCTTTGCCGAAGCTGCTGGCTCAGGGTCAGTTTGAGGGAAGAGCTCAACTTCAGGAACAAACTCATCTTCATCACCACTTCTCTCCAATTCCAGATCCTCATCACCATCTGCCAAAAATCTCTCAACATCCTTTCTGGCTGCCTTCTCTGCTACTGCAGCACTTTCCTCCTTTCTCCTTTTCTCTGCCTTCCTTTCCATCCACTGCCTTTTCAATGTCCTCACCTGTCTCTTGTGCTCTGGTAGATCAGGACCCCCTATTTGGTGGGGTCCCTTACTTCCAACCTTCTCTTTCTGTCCCTTGATGTAGGCAAGATCTTTCACAAGAATCTTTTTCTCTCTGCTGCAGGAATGGTTAATGTGGGCTTGGATAACACAGCCCTCACAGCCTCCCCCCTCACAACTGGTAATCTGACACTTGCAAGTCAAAATATCAAAGAACTTGTCTAACTTGACAATGAACCTCTCTTTGGCATCAAGTTTGCCCTTCCCAAGAGAAAACTTCACTGCCTGATTCCAGAAAACCATCAAAATATTTCATACCAAACTGTATGATAATTACAATTAAGTGGAATGGGGCACCTTTTTATTTGAGTATTTAAATATTATTATTATTATATGAATTACATTATATGTGTTTGTATGAATTAGTTAGAACAATGCTCTATGAGAGATAACGTGAGCAGCCATGATAGAAACGTGAGAAGACATATTCTGGGGTAACTACAATAGTAAAATAATCAACAATTTAATAATAATCAACTGCAAAATGATGTAGGTTAGGGTTATCAGAATTAAATATTTTCTTCAGAATTGTGTTCTATACACCAAAATGTCATTTGAATACCCCTCTCCATTGATTTAAAAAAAAATGCATAGTATGACCCGCCCTAGAGGGAGAGGCACCATTGAACAAAGGTATAAATTGTTTTCTGCAACTCGCAGTCAGATAAAGTTCAGTGGAAAGAAAAACTGTGGATGTCAGTGGTAAAAAACGTCATTGACACTACAAAATTATAAAAGGAAAATAGTATCATCTACTATTCTGATATACTGTATATATATATATTAGGGTGGTCCACAAAATGGAAGTATTTTAAATTCTTCCTCCCAGGGTTTCATTAGGTTCCTTTTCCCAAAAAACTTCTCTGAGCAAAATTTGGGTTCAATCGGTTAATATTTTGAGGTGGCTCAACTACCCCCAGAAGTCCACATTCATGGCTTCTGGGTCCCCCCCATATATATGGGTATTATCCGCTCGTTGGCGGGGGTATCATGGCTGACCAGGCCACTCATTGTTGCCCAGCTAAGATTGTGGACTGGTTAGAATCAGGAAACCTCTTTCAGTGCTCATCCACCACACTTAAGAGAAACTGGAGTGTTGATCTCCTTTCGTCAGAGTTCGCTGAAGGTCTGAATGAGAGCTACTGCCCTTTCAGCATGATCATTAACTACTTTGATGTTTTCTATGATTCTTTTAGCTTCTTGGAAGTTTTCATTCTCCTCCCAGGTGCTGGGGTCATCATCAAGAAAACTAATATTGATTGGTAGGGCCTTAAGAAGCTTTAATGAGTTCTTTGTGGCAAGAGTTTCTAATTTCAGTGTTGCTTTGCATTCCTTGATTCTTCTTCTCTTTGAGAAGTCTAATGACCCCTCCTTTTCCCTCATACACTGGACCATGATTCCCTTGGTGTCTGGTGCAACAGTTTGATCGAAGAGAGCAAGGCCACCAGCTCTTCTGATAAGTACCATAGGTGGTTTTCAAATTTCTTGAGCTGCTTTGGCCACTTTCTGGTCATGATAGTCCTTTAACTTTTGGATAAGATCCAGATCATTCTTCGGAGCTTGTGATGGAATAGGAGCAGTGATCCAGCTTTTTAAGTAGATTAGGACTCCAAAAAGGGTAAGGGTTTTCAGGGTGATTTGATTTCGAAAAAGCCACATTTTGATGGCATAGATAACTTTAGCCATCCACCTTGCATAGTGCGTGCAGCAGGACGTTTGAATGTGTAACTTTCAATTTTTTCACCAAGAAAGATCAAAGAAAGTTCCAAAAACTCTCTATAGTCATCTCGAAAATTTCCAGTGGCCAGATGTTCTTTGGCAAAGGCAATTATTTCATTTCTGAAAGGATCAACTTGCTCCTTCATCTCATCATCCTGTGATGTAGAGAAGGTTTTTAAATCAATGTAGTCCCACATAGATTGGAACCTTTTGAACAAAAGTGGCTCAGGGGCAGAAGATAACCATGGACTGCTTCAAACACTCCTCCATACATGACTTCCATGCAATGATGCCTACAGGCAAAATAGAAGAGTGGTGACCAAGTTTCTGTTCCAGAAGAACGCATGCTCCCCTGTTTGTTCCTGTATTTGATGCTGTAGTATCTGATAACATTCCAATTATTGACTTATCTATGTTCCATTCGGAAAGAAGATTATACACTGCAGCTGATTGTGCTTCCCCTGTTCCACTTGGTAGTTTGGGAACACCAAGCAGTTTTGAATCACCTGATTCAACTGAAGAGACGAGGACTGGGAGTCTGTCTACCTTTTCATTCTTGGCAAGTAGATTAGGGATCAACTTCCCATCCCAGTGGACAATCAAAATACTTGGACTAAAGCTAGCTTTAATGGCATGGGTTATTTGCCTTCAATGCCTCTCTTGGTGCCTTTTGATTGAAGAATGAGAGATGTTCACCTCTGAAAGATCTTGACCAAGGCTAGATGCAGTTTCAGCTAATACAAAGGTGGCCCTCCTGTCACTGATGCCAGTCCTGTCCAGAGCAGCAGCCAATTCAGGAGATATGATATTCTTTGCTGCCTTTTTCTTTGGTGGAGTTGGTCCGCTGGTAGATGGGGGATTAATAAGGTAATCTTCATCTTCTCTTTCTGACTCACATAAAGACTCAGAAGAACTTCCCTGATCTAGCATAACTTCCTGTGAAGCAGCATATTTTTCTTCTTCAGCTTTCCGCTTCCTATTTACCAATTTCATTTGCTTCTCAGCAGCTCTCTTTTCTGCCTTGTCAGTCACCATATCTGCAGAGACCATTGATCCCACTCGTCCCGCTTTCCTTTGTTGGATCAAGAACTGCCAGTCTTCATTTTTGTTTAAGGTAAAGGCATCAGCATGGGTGACATCAAATAGGTTCTCCATTTCTTCCTGAAAGGTTTTCTTTTTCTAACTGAGAGTTGCTTTTCCTCCCAGCATTCTTCTTAATCGCTTTCCACTCCAAGTGTAGAGCCTGAATTTTGTGAAGAATGTGGTCTTTCCTTTGAGTAGGGATTCGGGCTCTCTCCCAGAAGAGACGCAATTCTTCAAAATCAGCTTCTGAACTAGGTTTGATCTCCTCCTTCAAGACTTGATGATGGTGGAGGAACATGCGGAGGACCTGGCCACGGGAAGGCAGCTTGGCTCCAGTGATTGTTTCCTCTGACTTTTTCATTAAGTAAAATGTACGTTTATTTGACATTGCAAAACCTGTAAATTTAATAAATCTATCTGAAAGAAAAATGATCATTAGTTAATGTATCTGTAAATAATGTTCCTTTTAATTATTCACTATATTAATAAAGGGCATAATGGTATACAAAAAAACAGCTTTGAGCCACCCCTAAAAGTTATTCGATTTGCCTTAAATTTTACATGAAATATTTTTTAGCTAAAATGAACCAGATTATAGCCTGGGAGGAAAGAAAATTGAACTTCGATTTTTACCCCATTCTGTGGACCACCCTAATATATATATATAGGGGCATAGCCAGAATTTCTTTTTGAGGTGCTAATATATATATATATATATATATATATATATATATATATATATATATATATTTTAAAAGTGTGTAAATGAATAAAAATACATTCATAACTGTTACAATAATTAAACGTGCTGAAGGTACTTGGCATGGCCTACTTACTTATAATTTTAAAAAATGCATAAAAATATCAAACATATGATTTTATTTCAGGTGAGACTGAAGCCCCTGTAGCCCCCCCCCTCCCTATATATATATATATATATATATATATATATATATATATATATATAACCTTGGTCAACCTTGATTTTGTTTCTGCCTAAATTGTTCATTCTGATAAAGTTCAAACTTGTTGCTTCACCTTGGACCAACATCTTAATGTGGAATCTGAACCATGACCCACCACAGGTGGTCCTTGTCTGGGCTCGATCTCATGACCTCCCAATCAGCAGCTGTTTCTTAACCATTAGGCTACTCAGGGTACCCATCTATCTACCAACCTATATTTTCTGGAAGGATGCAGAGTTGGATAAGCTGTGCCATCTATGTTGGAAATCAAACCCAGGGCAAGATAAATTCTCTCTCGCACACAAAATTTAGTATACCAAGGAAGGTTTTAGCACCCCCTTCCCCTGAGGTTGTATTTTGGCGGGCTTTTGCTGCTGTAAAGTGTAGTAGACTTCCAGTAAAAAAAATATTCCTTCAAACTAGTCTTTCAGCTGCTGTCATAAAATTAGGATCTGTACACTATTTGACAAGGATGATCCTTAAATTTTAATTAGTCTGGAAATATATAAGGATGATCTTTATTGGTTAAAGCTAATTAAAATAATCATATGATTTGAAAGTAGGTAAATAGTACAAAGCATTTACAGAAATTATTGTTAAGTTGGTTTCTGTTGAAATTGTCTTTAATCACCATTTCTTTCAGTCATCGACATTGTTGGGTTTGTTATGCAAGTGATGATGATGATGAGACTGCTCCTTGGGTAAAACCATGCAAGTGCAGAGGAACAACCAAATGGGTAAGCAGAGCTCCTTATCATTGGAAGATAAAAACTAAATTTATTAGTCAGCTTTTGAAGTTAAGACCAGGAATGAATTATGAATGGGATAAAAGTGGTGTGTTTAGCTAGCTTGTACTGTATCTGATGATTTTAAAATTTAGGATTGGGTAATTTCTTTTCATATCCTCTGGTTGCTTCACAATTTGGGAAGTGCTGTAAAGATAGTAAAAAACAAAAACTTCAGAATTGGTTTTGCAGAGAACCTAACCCTATATATTAGAAAGGGATTTTCTTAATGAATAATCTAAGCTCTTCAGTATGCATGCTCCTTAAACCTACTGTTTAAAATTTTGGGTTGACTAACAACTTGCAAGAAGGGGGAGGGAGCATGTTTCAAACCCTTCTATATTTTTGCATCCTAAGATGGGTGCATAATTTTTGTCTGTCTGTGTGTACAATACTTTACTTATGAAGTGTGACCAATTTTAAAAACTTCTTTTTTCTACGTGAAGGTCAAAATATGAAAATAAAAACCCACTCTAATAGACAGTTTATTTCCACAACAGTTTCGACGCCCACTGGCCAGTGGGTGTTGAAACTGTTGTGGAAATAAACTCTGTCTATTAGAGTGGGTTTTTATTTTCATATTAAAAACTATTGTACGAGTGTTCTGCAAGATTATATTAAAGGTTGTCTTATATCATTTTATATAGTATGAAGATGAGACCATTTTTAAAATGAGTTTAGCATAAGACAAAGTTATCTTGGTCTTAGTCTTGTCAGCATTAAAAGAAGTTGGTAGACCTAGTCTTTACATTTACTTATTCCTACTGTGAATTGACTTCAGTTTTGTAGACTAATAGGAGTATGTGGTGGTGGTCATTAATTGACACATGCTAGACATTGGAAACCTTCTCAAACTCTTATTAATATTAGATTCTTCTTACACACTTGTAGGATATACATTGTAGGTTTCTAGCTCATCCAACCAAATGTAATGTTATACTTTGTCTTCATTAATTAAACTGATAACAGGGAAATATTAATTATTATTTACAGTGCAGTATTCATTAAAAATGCCAATACCAAAATTACCGTATTTTACGCCTCATAAGACGCTACTTTTTCCTGGAAAATGTCTCCAAAAATCACTTCAGGGCTCATATGTTATTGTTTTGTTTAATGTTCTTTTCATAAAGTTATGGGAATATATTTTTTGTCAGGCTGATAAATCTTCGAAATACTTTTTTCCTAAATATTCTTTGCTAAATATAGGGTGCGTATCACTAGTAGCATCTTATGAGGCGTAAAATATGGTAAACCTAGGTTTGAGATAAGGAATGGTTAGATACTGTGCTTATTACAAATTTAAGTTTGTTCAGTCTCTCAACCACAAGAAAACTACTTTTCACATGATAAAACTCCTTGCCATTTGTGAATGATTAAATATGGAAGGACAGAACTTTCATATAAATCAGTTGATCATCTTCACAAAAGTCATCAGTTATGTAGCCTTCAGTTTTTGAATAAACAGTACTGCAATTCATTAACTTTAAAATTAAAAAGTGGATCCAGTACCAGATCCAGTTAGTCTAGGGTGTTTTATATATATCAGTGGCGTGTGGTCCATGGAAGCAAGGGAAGCAATGCTTCCCTATTCAAAGAAAGAAGAAAATGCTGTATTATACTTTAAAGTTTAAACAGTTCAATATGTGTTAATAATTTGTACAAAATCATTTTTTTATACTATTTATAGCATTTGATTGGTAATCAGGTGGATACATAGTATATACATTGGTTGCCATTCGTGCAAAAACCTTTAAGAAAGCTGACGCAAAAAATCTCGAGTTGGACAACAATTGACGAAATGCATCCTTTTTCCCAATGACTTTCACTTTTTTTTTACTGTTACAAATTGTTTCTTTCCATTCTAAAAACTCCTTTAATGTTTAATAATGTAGTATTTATTGAATACAACAAGTTTCATATATAGTTTTTCTACTAAAAAATTCCATGGCCATGTTAAGCGAAAAAGAATATATATTTATCGTTATTTTATCCTTCCCTATGTCAAAAAGGAAGCAATTTAGAAATCGCTGTCCAGATCTTATAGTTAATTTCTTGAAATATCTGGCAACTTTACGTGCTGTCTGCTGTCATTCTCTCATTTAAAGCAAATACGTAACTACGCTAGAAATGCGCAAGGGTAAGAAAGGCTTGCAAGTTTAGCTTTAATCTCAATTGAGAAAAAGCTTCTTAACACTAGAACAGCGGAAATTTTTGCATACCCATAACAGCGAGAGGCAGTCAAATTGACCGCCACCTAATATTATTTTAAATTTACGTTTACATTTGTATTTATCGAAGGAAAATTATACTTTTTACAGGTATTTAATTTTATTTGAAATAAATAAATGGTATTTATTTATAACCATATACGATAAAACCAATTACGCTTATAAATTAATAAAACTTTAGGGTTAACTTCGCAAAATAATAATCCTTTTTTCATCTTACTAATAAATCCTAGTTTTTATTTCTGTGCTTTTCTATGTTGAAAACACTTCTTGCAAATGATTTTCTTGATTACGTGGCTTGTGCATGATCCACATACCTTTTTTTTACATTTGTGACAAATTTCACAAGTTTTATTTTGCTTGCACATTCGCACTTGGCATTGTTTTCTTTTCCGGGACAATATCACATCTGTCTCTGCAGTGTCGTCTTCACTGATATCCTGCTCTGCGTCACTCTTTTAAAACCCTGTCGTAATTGTAATGCTAGCTGCAGAAGAAAGTTGCGACAAGTAATGTTCTTACCAGTAACTTCCCTATAGAGAACAGCTGCATTGATTCCAGCGAGGTCCAACATATTATAGAAAACATGAACGGGCCACCTTCTTGAACCAGCTTTAGTGCTGTATTTGCGAGCCATCTGATCAACTATATCTACTCCATATTTTGTTGAATTGTAGTAAGTCACAGTTTCAGGGGTTCTTTTTGCATTATCTTAATTTGAACACAGCTATGCACGCTGCTCAGAAGAATCACATTTTTATTTGGTTTGCATTGATAGACAGTTAGCGTTGCTTGGTCATTTTTCAAAACATGAGTGTTGAACCTTTTGTCTCGCAAATTCTTGATGGCAATTGGCACTTCTTTTCGGGCACGATTCATTGTCCCAACAAGGGTAGTATTTTTGTGTTGTAATTTACGACATAAACTCACTAAAAAAAGTTGTCAGTCGTAATGTTTCTTCCTTTGCCAAGGTATGGTTCAACAAGTTGAAGAACTACATATTCTGAAAGCGGTTGGTTTGATGGGCGCTTTGCATCTTTACCAAGGTATGGGAATCTGTTCAAGAAGTATTTTGACTTGGTATCAGCAGCTATCCAAAATTTTATACCAAATTTGTCTGGCTTAGTGGCAATGTACTGGGTAAAAGGGCACCTTGCTTTAGTGGGGAATAACTGTTCATCAACAGTTATATATTGCTTGGTCTGTAGCAAGCAATGCAATTTTGGTGAACCGATTCCAAACTTGAGATGTCAGTGCAAATTTGTCCGTTTTCAGCCTTTCAGATCTGTTAGACCATGTCAAAACGGAGGTATCTCAATTTTTGAAAGCGATCTCGTGCCATTGTTTCACGAAAGAAAGGAGGTCCCCACTCTTTTGACCAGAGATCATCAGCAGGTTGCCCCTTGGCCAATATTCCTCGAGCAAACATGATGCCAATAGTAGCCATAATTTCTTCCAGTGACACAGTCCATGAAGTAGTTTTCAATCGTCTATGAGCTTCTGCTTGAGTACACTTTTGTATATGTTTCAAAATAAAATCATCAATTAGCAATCTAAAAGCACTCAAAAATCATTTTCAGCAATTTGTGTTTGGCATAAACTGTGGGGCCAGGTTCTTCACGTACAATATTCTGTGATCGGGTTTTTCCCTCATTTCTGTTGCCTTGTTCAATAACCTCCCATTCTGTGCCATCCTTCGCCGTTAAAACTGAACCAACTTCAATCAAAGCAGGAGTTTCGCATTGCTTTTTTCTTCCCATAAAGCCTCCCATCTTTCCTGCAAGTAATAAAGCACAATGGTAAGTTGCTATTACAGGCCCGTAGCCAGACCGAATGAGTAGGAGGGGCGGAGAAATTGATAGGGGGGACAATGAAGGAATATATATATATATATATATGGTTCTAATTCAATTCGGCAAACAGTGGTGAAAAGTGCCAAGTTTTTCCAGGGGGGGCAGAATGTTTTACAGGGTGGGCTTTGCCCCCTCTTGCCCCCCCCCCCCCCCCCCCCATTGCTACGGGCCTGTGCTATTATAATATTTATATATAACCATAATGGTTCTACAATATGACACAAAATCATTGCTAATCATCATCAATAAACTTATGCACGAATCGCCATACTGAAACTGACAAAGATGTAAATATTTATTGTACTCACCCGCAACATGACCAGCATTGAACGTTTTATTAGCTGAATCAGTTTGTGCCTGGTCATCACTTTCTTCATTTGACTCAGATGATGAACTTTCTGCTGAGGAATATAATCATCTTCACCATCATCACTGTCCAATGATATATCACTTCCTTCTGAGTTTGATTCTGAAATTGCTTGCAAACATCGAAGAATTTCTTCATTTGAAAGAGGGGGGTTTGCACACATGCTTGCAGCTTGGAAGCGCAACACACACTGAACCGCCGTGTGTTGTTGTCAACAACATACAGCGAGATTGAACATGTTATGACAAGTCTTTACAGCACTCCTGTATTGCTTTTATGAGAAACGGTCAAAGTGACCGTTTCGCTGTTATAGTAATATCGCTGAATATCTTGTGAAATAATTAGATATTGAATCATATTATATCACAAAAAGGTTATTGGCGTAGTGAAGGCATTCATGGAATATGACGGCGAACTAATCCGAATTAAGCAAGATATGCTAATTAAATTTGGAAAAAGCGGTCAAAATGACCGCTTTGCTGTTCTAGTGTTAACACTAGAACAGCGAAGCGGTCATTTTGACCGCTTTTTCCAAAAGAAATATCTGATACATTGAGAGCTCAATATGAATCCGTTTTCAGTACCCCAAAAAGTGACAAAGCGATACCTGACATAAATGCATTCTTTGAAGAGAAATTGCAAGGAGAGTATATAACAGATGTTGAGTTTACACCAGAAGATGTAGCGAGAGCTATAGAACAAATGAAACTACGTTCAGCTGCAGGTCCGGACAATTGGAACGCATGACTGATTAAAAACTGTAAAAATGAAATAGCTACACCTTTATACTGGATATGGAGAAGATCCCTAGACACTGGGGAAATACCGAGCATCTTGAAAAGAGCAAACATTGTCCCTATATATAAAGGAGGGGACAGATCTCAAGCAAAGAACTATAGACCAGTGTCATTGACGTCCCACCTCACCAAAGTATTTGAAAGAATAGTTAGAGAGAAATTTATGATTTCCTGGAGACACGGGAAAGATTCAACGAAAATCAGCATGGATTCCGATCAGGTAGATCATGCCTATCACAACTAATAGAGCACTACAACAATATCCTAGATGCATTGGAAGGCAATGACAACTACGATGTTATATACACAGATTTTGCTAAAGCTTTCGATAAATGTGACCATGGTATAATAGGACATAAAATTAAAGACATGGGAATAATAGGCAAAGTGGGAAAATGGATCTACAACTTCCTTAGTGATCGTCTGCAGGTCGTCAAAATTCAAGGTATATCATCATCAGAATCGGAAGTACGCAGCTCAGTACCACAAGGGACAGTACTGGCCCCACTCCTGTTCATTATGTTAACAGACATAGACAGCGGAGTAAACAGCAATAGTATAGTAACATCCTTTGCAGACGATACAAAGATCAGCAGAAAAATCAGCGATGTACATGATGTGGAGGCCTTGCAGAGGGACACGAACAAAATATACAAATGGTCAGAAGACAACATGTCATTCAACGCCGAGAAATTTCAACTCTTGAGATATGGTAGAAAAGAAGAACTTAAACAGACTGCATATTATGCTCCAGATAGACAGGAAATTCAGAGAAGCATGAAAGCGATTGATCTCGGGATAATAATGACAGATGAT